>WBMW01001901.1:244084-303725 GCA_013396635.1 Penelope pileata | reverse complement strand
TTTTTTGGCTATCAAACTTCCATTTTTGCCCTGGTGAACTAAAAAGTGAGAGTGCTTTAAGTAAGATCTGTTAGCAGATTGAATCCAGTAATTTGCATCCTTTTTCTGAGGTAGCTCTGTAGAGATTATAAGGCTGTGTCATTTCTGCCCCTCTCTGTGCTGACTCTCTTCCCTATAATCTTAAAATCAAAGTAGGCAGCAAGTAGATTCTCAGCTAAGCTCTGGGTGATTTTTCAAAGAGGCTGTATTGAAGCTGAAGCTGCAGCCTGTAGAGAGGAGCCCATGGTGGAGCGGGAGGTCTGGGGGAGCTGCTGCCTGTGGGGCCCTGTGCTGGAACAGCTCCTGAAGGATGGGCCCTGTGGTACAGAGCTGTATTAGAGCAGTGCTTGGAGAGCTGCAGCCTGGGGGAAGCCCATGCAGAATCAGTTCAGGAAGGACTGCATCCTGTGGGAGGGACCCAACTTAGGGCAGGGGGCAGAATGACCATGGAGGGGTGGCAGAGAAAAAGCATTATGGGCTGGCTGCAGCCATATTCCCTGTTCTTCTGCATTGCTCAGAAGGATGAGATAGAAGAGAGTGGATGGCAGGAAGGTGTTTTTAGTTTGTTTTTGGTTCTTACTACTCTAGTCTGTTAGTAATGGGCAATAACTTGTATTAATCTCCCTACACTGAGTCTGTTTTTCCTGTGACAATAATTGGTGAGTTGTCTCCCAGCCTTTCTCTCAACCCATGAGCTTTTTTCATTCCCTTTGAAGAAGGGGAGTGAGAGGATGGCATGGTGGAGCTTAGCTGCCCATTGGTGTGAAACCACCTGACAACAGCTGAGAGTTTGCAGTGTAGGTTTGTTTGCTCTGTTTTGATTGCTCGTGCCTTGGCTGTGACTGAATGGGAGCAACAGGCTCTGCAGCCAGTATTACAGGCATCGATATGCTTCTTATTTCCCCTAGAACAGTCTTTCCTATAACATTCTTGATGCTTTTCCTCCTGTGAGTTGGGCTGTATGTCATGCATATATTTCATGTGTAGATCTTCAGAAAAGGAGTAGAAGGGAGTGCAGCAATCCTGCAGCAATCCTTCAATCCTATTAGCAACCTGAGAGCTGAAAACTCCCATTCCAGCATTGTTCAGAGACAAGTTAGCTCCATTCGGTGTCTGAAAGCTAGTGCCTGCCTGGTGACTGATCAACTGTGTGAAGTCCTGGCTGTGAAACAGCAGAAAGTCATGAGCATACTAAACTCAATTATTTCATTCATTTGCCATTTACTGCAGTGGTAATTTTGCTGAATGCTGATAAAGGCTACAACGAGCTTATGTGCTCAGAGAGAGGTGTCTTCTACAGGGCTAACAAATGTGTGACGAGGGCAATTCACCCACTGCTGACAAATGATGTCAAGGCTATAGAGAAACGTATATCAGTCTAATGCATGTATGCTGTTTAACATATGAAATTAAAAAGCGTCACAGAGTCAAGTGTTTGTAGCATGAAGTGTGGAGGTGAGAGATGAAGCTGGGGATAGATGAAAGTCATGTCTCCTTCTGTCATTAGTCATTGCATAGCAGTGCCATTTCCCCGAACGCTCCTGGAGAAAAACACTGGAAGGTAAGGGAGCAGCCAGGGCACTTACTGCAGAGCAGGCTTTAGACAGAATAATGACAACGCTGTCTGAATGAGCAGCATAAAGGCTTTTTTGTGATCTGCATCGTATTTAGCAAATCATTTGTGTGACTTGTTGTGAACCTCTAGATCACTGTGAGCAGTATTAATATCTGGTGCAAAAAATGAAAGGCAGAGAACAAAGGCAGTGCTGGCAAGAAACGGCTGAGAGAGGAATAGCAGATAATGAAGAGGCATCCAGCGGATAGGAAGCTTTAGATCATTTAAGGGATAATAGATAAAAAAGATAGTTCACTGCAGATATGTGGAATAATGATGACTTTGAATCCTTTTCACTCCAGACCCTGTTTCACAAAACAAGGCTTAAAAAAAGAAACCCAGAAAATAAGAGTCAAAAGGCATAGCTCTGTGTGCTATTAACGAGCAATGACCAGGAGGAAGATGAATAATCTTTGCATGCAGAATTGCGATGAGCTTGATCCAGAATACTCAGGAGCACGGTAAAAACAAAAAGGCTGAAAAAAGGGTGAGAAAAGGATGGAGAAGGAAATGAATCACAAAGACAAAACAGTTTTTCATTTTTTTTTTTCAAAAATAATAGTAATAAACAGAAATACTTAAGAGTTTAGAGTAGTGTACTTGTATATACAGACTTTCTGATGTCAAGGTAACATGCAGGAATGAAGCAAATTGCTCCTAAAACATTTTCCTTCATTTTATAACTAGCAGAGGCATTTGGAAGCTGTCGTATGTCTTTACATATGTTTTTGAAGGCAGATTTTGACTACAGTTCTCTGAATTTTTGTGTGGAGTGTGCATGATTCTTTGAGACAGGAGGAGGAATATGCAACGCTAACGCTGAGCCACTTCTCCCTTTGTCAATGGCAAAGAGTGCAGAGACCCCAGCTGTGGTTCAAAAAGTCCATCTTGCTGATGCAGGCTAGGGTGGCATGTACTTTAGTGACTGATTTTACACGGTGAAATCAGTTGCTTTAACCTAAGCAGTATTTACAGTGACTGAGTTAAACCATGCAGCTTGGAGTGAAATTAAAATATCAGCTCACTTATTAGCTGAAGAATGGGATGTCAGTAACTTCTAGTCTGTGAGCAAGGATGAACACTGGCGACACCCAGAAGTAGATATTTCAAATATTTCTCATTTGTAGCAAAACAGGAATAGGATTTTTTCCCTTTGTGAGCTTTTTAACTGCCTGATTGTATATGGCAGTAAGTGGCAGATTTAGATGCCCGTGTTGACTTTTGGGTCTGTGCTTAAATTTGAAAGCCTAGATCTAAACTTTGAGGTAATTATCTGAAAAACAAAAAACAAGATGGATGTTGAATGTCTTTACGTTTCCAAGTCACTGAATGTATGACCTGTGAAGTATTCTGCTTGGTGGCAGATTGAAGCTCAAAGCTGAAGCAGAGGAGTGGATTACATCTTGGCCCTGTGTGGGAGCTTAATGACGATAAAACTTCCCCAGTTCCTAATGAAACAATGACTTTAGTCGGTAGGTGGAGGAGCAGGCTCTGGAGATGTGTGATACAGGCTGGTAAGATTTGATGCCCCACATCCTTCAGTTCAAAGGTTAGAAAACTGCACAAAAGTGCTGTCATTTTATCATTTTAAGATTTCCTTTTGAAACTTTGATACTTTGTGCATAATTTCTATTGTGTTTTCCACAATAGCATTATTTTAACCTTGGAGACTTGCAGTGTCTGTAGGTGTTCTGAAACAATATGTGATGCTAACTTGAAAAAATTAAGATAACATGTCTTCAGTTCATTTCAGGATCATAGATGCTTGGGTCATAGATTCTTCTATGGCAAAAGCACCGAGTTATGTGGCCACAATTCATTCCCAGCCAAACAATGGCAATGCAGAACAAACCTTTCTTTGACCATTTAGCCCAGAAAAAGGCATCTCTCTGTAATCCTGCTGGGAGTTTCCTACTTGTTTTTTGTCCTGGCTCAGAAACTTATTCGAATGGCCCACTGGCTACCATGCCCTTTAAATAGCTGTAGTTTTGTGGCACCAGGGTATTGCCGAAAATGATCGGTGATGATTTGCAAGTAGCTGAGTAGTCAGCAGGATCAGTAACTCAGACAATCTGCACCAAATGCTTTTTGCAAATGGAGACTTAAAAATTTCTAAAGCTTGTGTTTGTGTCACACATATTGCACTGGTAAAAGGATTAATATGCTTATTTATCCTAAGCAAATCTATTTGCAGACATCTTCTGGCTTTTTTTTTTTTTTTAAGATTCTTCTTTGAAGGGAACCTCCATTTGCCTTTAGGGACTTCCCCGAAGTTGAAATGGGAAGGAGACATCATGCACACAATCGTCAGGTCACAGTTTCTGTGACACTGCTCAGTGCAACTGTAGATGCTCTCATTCTAGATGACTGAGATGTTTCTCTTATTTTCCAGAAATGTTATGTCTCTAATTCAATCATCTTTCTGTAAACATTATTTCCAGTGATGATGTGTTGAAAATGGACAATTTTTTTTTTTTTAAAAAGAGGAATTTTGTAATTTCTAGACACTACCACTAGAGAAGAAGCTTGATAAACTGTAAAGATAAAGTACTTCTTTTCCCCCTTAGTAGAGGAGTTGTAAATCATGTGATGATATAGATTGTGTGGTGTGCTGGCTAGTCTCCACTTGAAATGGACCCCATGCTGATGTTACACACTCTGAAACTGTGTGAATCACTAAGCTTCTATATTCTTTAGTCTTCCCAAGCATACAGATGTTGAGGGGCACCAGGAGGATTTGTAGAATACTTAGAGGTTTTGATTGTAAGAAATAATAGAAGAATGGTTGTTGGTGATGCTGGCTTATTATGTATGAAGCTAGATTTCTGTATTACCAAACAAATGAGTAGGCAAGCTTTTTGCCATACAAATGTGGTATGATAATTTACAAAACTGTAGTTCAACTGCTGCAGTTTGGTTCATGCATAAATTCAAATTAAAAAATAACAAACTTAAAGATGAAATGCTGCTTCTCTTGCTGCTGATCTTGAAGCCGCTTGGTTTATTAATGATAGCTACTGTTCACAGGTTCACTAAAAGGTTTCAGTATGCCTTTGTGCATCTGAGCTATACGAAGAATAACTTGGCTTCAAAAGAGACTTCTGTATAGTTGGTAATAGCTTTGTGTAAATATTCGTTGCTTTGAAGTACTGAAGAGCTGAGCAGCAAAATAAGATAAACACAGTCCTGCATCCTGTAGAAGGTAGAATTTGACAGTAATTTTAACAAAACTTGTGATTTTTAAAAGCTTGAAAATTGAAAGTTGAAAGATTTTTGATGGTCAGTCATTGTACAGGAATGAGTAAAAAAAATCTATTTATGGTTGTAATTTTTGTGGGGAGGAAAAACTCTGGTCTCTGCCTTTTAGAACAGAGTATTGTTGACACAAAGATGTTGCATTCTCTTGGTAGATGTAATAAAAGCACAATACCTTTATTTTCTACTTGTCAGTGAAAGTGGAACAAAAAGCTGTGATCTCCGTTGAAAAGTTGCTGCTTGTTCAGTTTGGGATTTTGTGTCTTGCACAATGGAGCCTATGTCAGTGTATATTATTTCATGAGATCTTTCCATTGAGCTATTAGAATGTGATATAAGGAAGATACACATCTTGATAGAAATGCTTTACAATAATCTCAAAGATCAGACCACATTCTGAGTTCTGAGCTATTCTTATGCTTTGCTGCACAGTACATACAAGCCTTTTACTGTTCTATTATATTGTTTTATTGTACTGTTATTGACTTAATATCTTCAGGACAGAAAGAGGGGTTTAGTATCCCAAACACAATCTTTGCAACTTTTTATTTTATGTTGCTGAAAATGAAGCCATAATTGTGATTGCCTTTAGGTGATAATGATACTCCTTTAAAGGTATCTTTCTAGCAAAGGGAACAATCTCCTTTTATCTTTTTTTTTTTTTTTTTAAACTAATATTGCAAAGTGTTCCAGTATCTTTCCAAGCCTAACAGAGGTGCTATCTATCTAACCAGAAATCCTTATCAGCCTTCAGCATTAAGAACTGAGCCAGCATGTCTGGAAAAAAAAATGCAGCAGATACAGGAGTATGACAATATTTTTTGTTACTGGCCCAACAGTAATAGGAGAGGAAAACAACGTTCATTCTATCAAAACACGAAACATCTGAGTAGGAATACCTGCCAGTTGTAGTAACTGAGGGAATACCTTCTCTTGGTTCCTTTCCATTGGTTACTATTTCTTTCAGAGTTTATGCAAAATACAAGACATTTAACATCTGCTTCTTTTAAGTTGGTAGTCAATCCTTATTTTTTAGTTCTTGTGTTATTTTTTCTTCTTCTTAGAAACACCGGGTCACCATCAGCGTGCAAGGAAAAGTGCTTCAATGAAGGAAGAATATTATCAGCACTTGGGTGTCTTCTATCTGTTGCTGCATCCTTTCAGATGACTCAAAACCCTGGACACTGGTATGTAGTATTTTCAAAGAGGAAATGATTTCAGTAATTTCTTCTTTTCTGGGAAGGAATTGTATCTAGAGTTACAGGCTGAGTAGCATCTGCCCTGAAGAGTCAAAAGTTTGATCTTAAGCTTTTTTATTTTTAGCTCTTAATCTTGTGGTGTACAGCTATTTTGCTGCCTCTTGCTGATAACCCTGTTCCACATAAACAACTCTCAAACTGAATAATCAGTTTCCTAGAGATGTGCCACAGAAAGCTTTGCCTAAAAACCTCACACTTGAAAAAGTGTCAACAAATCTCACACCAGTTCGTATCTTAAATTAGGAGTCATAGGGGTGTGGGTACAGAGGCACTGTGGATATTTTCAAGTGCAGTAATGAGTGCTGCCATGATGGCTGTGGCATCTGGCCCTCCTTTATAGAAGCAGAATTTTGTCTATCCTGTATATGTTGATAACTGAGATGGTAATAAAGAGTTTCTAGGAGATAATTTATCCACTTGAAATAAGACTTCGGTATTCTGTAATTCACAAGTTTCCATGGTATGACTGAGCTTGAGAGCTTCACTCCAGACAGGCAGAAGAAGTAAGTATTAGGTTGTTATGCATTTATGGTACAGCCACATGCTAATATTGAAATGTCATACAGCTAAAAGCCTATTTTAACAAGTGTATACAGCACAGCCTGAAGAATATACTTTTTAATGATAGAGATATGAGGTACTTTCTGGCTTATGAACTGGGGACTATTGCTGAGGCTAAATTCTCATTTCATTCATGGATGAATGAGGAATCATTTTGGTAAGAGGATAGTGATGTATGAATCAAATGTTTTTCTTCTTACTGACAGGACAATCTTTGTAATTACAGACAGCCATGCTTCAGTTGCCTTACACATTTGGCAAATGACATTGAATATTAGTGATTCTGCTGTATCTGCAGGAAATGGTTTGAAGCTGCAATTCTGCAGAATGATTGCATATTCTGGAGTCTTACACTACTAAATAGAAGTCTTTCTGACTTAAAAATTAGATCTCTTGCACTGTACATTATGCCAGAGTGATTATTTGTACCATAGCAAAATACGAATGTGTGCCAATATGGCTGCTTTGTTGTAGTGTCTGTATTTATAGACAGCAGCTATTGTAGCATGAGATATGGGGAACTAGTATTTTGGGCTTTTAGAAATTGAATGAAATGAAAGGGTTTAGGGGTATTGAAAGGAAAACTTCTAAAGGCAGTGATACAGTTGCGGGAGAGGCAAGCTGGGCATCACCTTTTGAAAAGAGTTTGGAGTTCTTTTAAAATAAGTAAAACTCTCCAAGGGGGATGGTGAGCCACCTGTGGCCTATGTGAAGAAGCATGTAATGAAGTGATAATGTATGTAAAATAAGCAGTAAGATCTGTCTCCCTCTTAGTTTGCTGTGATTCCTCTCCTTCCTATGTGAACTTTTTTTATTAATCATTTGTGAAATCTGACTTTTCTACTGGTGTTCTGTCCCACCTCTTGATGGACAAGGTGGAGGAGAAAGACATGCAAATGATGAGCACAACAGAGCGTTCTCCATGTTAGTGCAGTGAATGTGAAAAGACTTTAAGTTGGCGTTTCACAGACAGAGCTGCCCCTGTTATCTGGAGCCTGTGCTGTTCATCAGCCAGTAGGGAATATGGAAAATGCTTGTGATTTTTATGCTTGCATGCTTTAGCAGTATTGTTTAGGATGATTATTTGGAGGAATGGCTGGATAAGGATTAAAGACAAAAGAAAGCTGGGATGGGAAGAAGCTAACTTAGTTAACTCCTCCCGCTCTGGTTTCTCTCCCCGCTCATGCGCTGATTACTTGTGTGCTGCTCACAAACACTTCCATTTGGAAGTGAGAAGAATAGCCACTTCTCATGGCACTTGCAAATCATCTGTATGGCAAAGCAATCCTTATTTTCAATCCTTATTTTTCATCATATCTAGAAATGTAATCTTTTTTTTTCCTTGCCTTTCTTCAGGGTTATGATGTTTTTTGGAGGGATTGACTTTTTTGCTGTCTTCTGTCTCAGATGTCTGTAGTTCTTAAGATACCTCTACAACAGTCCTTGCAATCTGAAATTCAATATTTCTCTTGAAACATCTTTTTGAGCACTCAATCCTACCTGTGAGATTGGTTGTGTTTTTAGAGGCTGCCTGCTTTCAACTTTTACATTCTATTAAACTGGATCAGCTTCTACTGCCCTTAAACTTAACCAGGATGAATTTCAATTATATATCCCCTATCTTCATATTTCTCTTCTTTCTGTAGTGGGCTTCTCCATATACTAGTGAAGCAGAGTCATAATTCCATAGTTGGTTAATTTCTATCTCAGGTGAAACCAGGACACTGGGACAGGTGCTCAGCTTTGCTACCAGCTGAACCTGCAAAGAGGAAAGCAGCAGCAGCAGTTGCTGTGTCCCCAGCCTGGGCAGAGGCACCAGGGCACTGGACTGTGCCCCAGTGGCTGGGCAGAAACAGGCTTGAGCCTGAACAGCTGGAGGAGGCAGCTGCACTCTTCAGTCTTTATCTCTCTTAACATCAAACACTTCAAAGTTGTGGACAGATGAGATCAGGAGAGACTGTTGGGCTTTCATGACTTACAGAATAGAATTATTTAGGACATTTGGTAGGAAAGAGATTTAGATGTTACGCTTCCTAGTAAGTTAAAAGGTCTCTGTATCTGAGGCTGATGTAAGATCCTGAGGAGGCAGAAGAGTTGAACTGATCCTGTGGTGAAGGGCAAGGGACATTTCCTTAATTAAGAGTAAATTTTTTTTTGTCAGATTTCAGTCATGTATTGCCAGGGGAACTTAGAAGGGCATTGTTAAGTTAACCATGCACTTAGCTCTGTGTTGAACACTTCTAACTCAATTTTTAAATTCTTTATGGTGTCTTATGGATTAGTAATGTTGAAAAAAAAGTTGCTATAACAGGGCACTATGATTATCTGTAGCAGCTGGTGGAAAATAAGAAGGCTTAAAATCTGAGTTACTTGACAGTACTTTCTCAGTCTTCACTGGAAATCAGTCTTCCTACATCTCTAAAGTTTCTCAAGTCCTTGAACCTCAATGCAGGGTCTGGGAATGTGAAATTGCTCCCACTGTGAGTGAAGATTGGGTTTGAGACCACCTGAGGAACCTGAAAATGCGTAAGTCTATGAGGCTTCATGAAATGCCCCCCAGAGTTCTGACATAGTTCCCAAACCACTCTCTGTCATATTTGAAAAGTCACGGCGGCCTCAGGTGAAGACAACTTGTTACTGGAAAAAGGGAAACAGCAAAATCATTTTCAAAAAGGAAAATAAAGGAAGACCCTGGGAACTATAGACTAGTCAGCCTTACCTCTGCCTGGGAAGATCACGGAATCTCCTTGAAGCTCTATTAATGCTATATGGAAGATAGGGAGGTGATTTGAGACAGTCAACGTGGCTTCATCAAGGGCAAATTATACCTGGCCAGTCTAGTGGCCTCCTATAATGAATTACTACATCAGAGAATGTGAGAAGCAACTGATGTGATGTACCTGGAATTCTATAAGGCCTATGAAAAAGTCCCATGCAACATCCTTGTCTCTAAGTTGGAGAGAGATGAATTTGAAGAGTGGACTATCTGTTTTATAAGAAATTGACTGGATGGCCACATCCAGAGTGTTGTGGGCCGATGGCTCAATATTCATTGGAGATGTGGTGTCCCTCAGGAGTTCATATTGGAACAAACACTATTCAATGACTTTATTAATGACAGTAATGTGATCCGACTGAACTATCCTAAAGTCTGAATAACTCAACAGGTTTGTAGATGACACTAAGCTGAGTGATGCAGTTGATACAATAGAATGAAGGGATGCCATTCAGAGAGACCTTGCGAAGGTGGATCTGTGTGAATCTCACAAAGTTCAGCAAGGCCAAGTTCAAGGTTCTGTTCCTGGGTTGGGATAATCTCAAACATCCATACAGACTGAGGAATGAATGGATTGAGAGCAGCCATGTGTGGAAGGATTTGGAGGTACTGGTGGATGAAAAATTGGATGTGAGACAGCAGTGTACAAAAAACAATCGTATTCTGGGCTGCATTAAGATGAGTGCGACCAGCACCCTCTATTCCACCCTTGTCGCCCCTACTGCAGGTCTTGTACCCTAGCACAAGAAATAAACAGACTTGTTGGACTGAGCCCAGAGGAGGCCTCAAGGATGATCAGAGGACTGGAGCACCTCTACTACCAAGAAAGGCTGAGAGGTTTGGGGCTGTCCAGTCTGGAGAAGAAAGGGCTCTGGGGAGACCCCATTGCAGCCTTTCAATACTTAAAGGGGGCCTATAAGAAAGATGAAGAGCAGCATTTTACAAAGACATGTAGTGGTAGGATAAGAGATATTGGCTTTAAACTGAAAGAGGTAGATTTAGATTAGATATAAGGAAGAAATTCTTCACTATGAGGGTAGTGAGGCTCTAGAACAGGCTGCCCAGAGAAGCTGTGGATGCTGCATCCCTGAAAGTGTTCAAGGCCAGGCTGGATGGGGTTTTGGGCAGCCTGATCCGGTGGGAGATGTCCTTGCCCGTGGCAGGGACGTGGACTAGATGTTATTTAAATTCCCTTCCAACCCATAACTGTTCTATGATCTATGATTAACCCACTGAGGATGGCTGCTGCTGCCACAGAACAGATAGGGCTGCTGACTTTGAAGTTCATTAAAGCATGGACGGTAACTTTTTCGACACTTAACTGTAGAAGTACCCAAGTCTTCCAGCATTTGATGTATTATATCTGATGGATCAGATTTGATGAGAACGTTCACAGCCCTGTGAAAATGATTTTGGTCATTCCTAGTAAATGTCCATGTTCCCAGCAAAGCCTGATACAACAGTGCAAAGATCACATCTGAGCTTGCCTCGGTTAAGCTGATTATATCTGTGATTATCTAGCAGTCATTTGGCTTTAGTTTAGCTTTGTTTTATTCCAATAGCAAGTAACCATCTGTAAAATAAAAGATGGTGTACTGGAATGAAAATGCAAGGTGATGTTGGAGGTCCCTGTCAGTGAGAAGATGCTACAGGAGAGCTGCCTTGTCAGTTGGATAAAGCTAGTTTAGAGATACCAGAGAGCAAACAAAGCCAACCAACTGTGAAACAAAGGAATGAAAGATATGGACAGGTTGTAAGAGACTGTTTTGGAATCTTTTGTCTCAAAGTTTGCCCACCTGCCCGAAGGCTTGCAGGCCAGGGACAATGAGAGACAAGCAGCCGCTAAACGGCCATCGAGCAGCCTTTCAGCCTGGCACCTCGAGGGAGGCAACCACCGAAGGGAACGGGCAAGCCCAAACTTGCATNTGGTGACTGTCCCCGCTTTCTATATGTAACCCTTGCTCTTACTTCCTATCTTTTACTATCGCCTGCTTCCCCATCCCCATCTCCCTCACTGGCCAGAATTCCTATTAAACTGGTTGGACGACATTTGACCTCGTTTGCGTCTTAATCTCACTCCGGGTATGTTACAGAATCTTCCCTCACTCCGATAATTGAAGCGGGACACAGGTCTGTTAAGCAAACGTAAGAATGACCCTCAGTGGGATTTGAGGAAGAAAGGACTGGCACCGTGAGCACTGAACTCCTCCTGGTGAAGATCTCAGGATGCTGATGCCTTGTCATCCCACTCTGCTTGAGGAAAACTCCATCAAATGGATGGATACTAGAAGGGTGAATATAATGCCATAGAAAATGGATGAATAATAATAGTACTAAGGGGATTTTTTTGTGTGTAACAATTTTAACTGTGTAATACTTTTTTGTATTACTGTGAACAATGAGTGTTAGTGTTATTGTAATTGGAGTAATTAAGTAGTGAATTATAGATTGATAAGATAGAAATAAATTCTGACTTCATGTATATACATATTTATATGTACATGTTTATGTATATACACATACACAGTATGTTCTCTTTTGGCCCATAACAAAATTTCAAGATTACCAAGCAGATAGGATTTCTCTGCCTGGTAGTACTCAAACTTGACAGAACCTCTTGAGCTTGTCACAGATTTGTCTGTTCCTTTTTCCTAGTCCTGCCTTTTTTACATGTCTGAGGAGCACACTTTAAGTGCCTAGACCCTGTGCATTATTATAGGCTGGTATATCAGTGTTCTTCTTCCAAAAAAATAAATTATTCCATAATTAAGATTCATGTCAACTGCAGAGCTCTACATTGCTAGAATATATGAAAATAAATATGAAAAACTGTGAAAACAATGTAAAGAATCTGGGTGGCACAGGTCAGGGAATTCTTGTCAGCTTGGCTGTCATTCTGTCTTTGTCAGAAGCTGAGTGATGCAATGTACATTCTGATGCTGATGTGACATTGCTGCTTTTTCCTTTATTCTTGGGCGATAAAAGGGAGAAGTCGAGATTGTAATTTTGTTCCCATTTCTTTGAATCAGTGCAAAGAGTAGATCTATTGTCCCTCACAATAATGCTGTAGCTGGTAAGATTTCTACATTTAATTACTAATTGAGTCACAGCAGTGTTTAGTGAAATTGGAGGATGGTGTGTCTAGGGAGCTAGAGAAGACCTTTAAGGCTCTTATGGATACTGTGAATCTGGTAATAGCAATATGGGTTTCTCCTGGCCCTCTGAGGTTTACTTTGTGTTAGAATTGCTGCCACCCAACACAGAGAAACAGACTGAGGCTGAAATAAGTCTGTGTTTTCAGCTGCTACTATGGTTCAAAATCTGTCACCTGTTCTGTTCTTATCTCTGGTGTAGAGACTATGACGCCGTGGCTTGTGTGGTGGCTGCTTGAACGTGGAATACTGTCCCATACATCCCTTGCACTGAGGGGAAGAGCAGGTAGCAGCTATGAAATTGCCACAGCAAGGTTCCCCAGGTGGTCATGTGCTAGAAGTTGGACTTGTGCTGGATGCAGAAGCTCCTGAGGAGCTGCTCTATGGCCTAGGACTGCAGAATTGATTTAATTCCAGAAATTCCAGTAGTGGAAGACTACTTTATGAATTTTATGATAGGTTTTCACAATGGGCAGCTGTTGTTTCCTGGGCTGTGTCAGAGTCTCTCTTTCCATTCTACCACAGAGCATGTGTTCACCTCAACGAATAAATACAGTGGTAAATTTGTAGTTTTGCACATTGTATTGCATTTCAGCCTAGTAACACTCGAGCAGTTATTCAAAGCATTCTGTGCATCGTGCTTTCTGCACGTTGGTGTCACTGCTTTGAGGGCTAAGATAGGCAGTTCTGGTTGCGCTGCAGTTTTGGGAATTACAGCAGCACAGCTTATGATTGCAGTTTCTTTTATGTGCCACTTGATTTGTGGGCCTTAATTGAGATATTCTGGTTTCTGAATTATCTGTTTAAATATTTCAGAAAAGGTCTCTTTCCTTGATATAAGATTGGCTATCAGGGTATGCACTCTTCCTTTATCTCCTGTCAAGGACAGAATCACACTGATTTAGAACAGCAGGGAAATCTAATGGCATCTTCAGTGACTAGTGTCTTTTTTCTTTTAATTAAAGAACTATGGGTAGAGTGGACACATCACTTTAGCTGCTTGGGAATTCACCAAGGGAATCTGCCTGTTCCTCTTCTTGTTAACTTGTGGATTACGCAAACCAGGCATGTAGTGAAGTGCTCCCAGAACTTGGTATTCTTTCTTTCCCTTCTGTGCTTTCAGAGGAAAAGAGCTGCTATGCATTTATCATATTAAAACATGCCTCCTGGTAATAGCCCGAATGCTGTGAGCTATTTTAATGTACCTGCATATTACCATGGAGGATTTCAAGTACCTCTTTCAGGCTTCTTTGGAGCTTCTTTACTCATTACTGTCAGCAGCATGGGGAAATTAGTTTGAAAAACCACTCCAAACAAACGTAAACCAAAGTAGAAAATAACAGTAGGAAAAAAACACAGAATAGCAAAATTTCATTTATCCTCTAAATTACTGTAAGTTAAAAATGTAGAACAAGTTTTTGCACAAAGGTCTTTTTGTCTGTCCTGAAATGTGGTTATCTGTGAGGTGGTGGGACCTACACTGTGAAAACCAACATGCTCCTTAGGTAGGTCTGTGAGCTGCACTTGAGCTGAGTGAGCTGAACCATCTCTGAGGTGTGTTTTCTCTGAACAGTGTCTCACAGTAGTAACCCATGCAAATCATACAGCTCAGTATTTGTTGTCCTGAGTTGAGACATGCACCAACACCTTTAACATATTTGCCTTGTTAATTTGGAACAGGTCTTACTGAAATAGAAACACAAGTCTAGCATTTATCTATAGTTTATGGAGTAACAAAGACTGCCATAGGATTATGTCTGGGATCAGAGTCCCTTTAGCAGTTATAGAATGATAATGATATGTTTTTGTGGGCCCTTTTCAGTGAGATTTTTTTTCAAGGGTTCTCAAAGGCTAGCATATGTCTGGATTTAGTCACAGCGTATTTTCCTATGTGGTGATGACCAGCAGAAGACGTGAGATGAACCACGGAATCTGTTTGCTCTGGTGTCTATACCTGACAGTAATAGGCAGTACCAGGAGCTTCAGCTGAACATATAAGGAGTGGAAATGACCTCTCCTTCAAATACATCCTAATCCTTAATCAGCAGAGTTTGGTTTACACCTTCCTCATGATTTTTGTTTTTGTTCTGCTTCATTTGGTTTTGTTTTTCATTAACTGAATTAAATAGCATAGTCAAATGCAAGACTGTAGCATATATGCTTAAAAATCCTGGACTTATTTTGCTTTGAAAAGGTACCAGGCACGTGTGTGAGTTGTGACAGGTTCTGTTTCAGTGGATTATATTATTTCTCACAAACACCCTCTGGACAAAGTGTTTTTTTCTGTTTATGCAATCTAGATACAATCTGAGGAGAACAAGCTTCCCCCGTTGGCCTCTTATTATGCCACAAAGCAGGAAAGGCTAATTTTAAATGCAAATTTTGTTTTTTTGAAAGGATTGCCAAGCTGGAATGTGCTGAGTAGGGCTGCTTGCTTTCTGAATTTTCAGAATGTACTAGCTTTGGTAAAGGCTATAATTTTCTGTTGTAATGATATAGCTGTTGGGAATTACATGGAAGCCAAATTCATAAATTTTTTCCAAGTATTAGCTACTTGATCCTAAAGACAAAGAGGAATAAGAGGATAATTGCTGAATAATTGTATAGCAGAACCTTTTTGAAAGGGTACTAAGAAGATATCAGTGACATGAACCTGAGTCTGATTCCATAGTCCTGGTTCTTCACTGTCAAGAGAAAACAGCAGAAGAAAGAGCTGATAATTAATTCAGTGAGGATGGCAGATTAACACAGATATGAAGCAAGAAACTGGAAGTAGTGGAAAAATGAAAGAAATGCTTTTTGTCATGGTAATTTTGGGTGCCATATCACAATAATTACAGAAGAAAACAACCATATTCCACTACCTTTAGTCCCACTACCTTCAGTCCACGTGAATAATTTTACCTGGTAATTTCACTTCTTGTATACGTGAGAAAAAATTGATATTTCATTTTTAAACATAATTTTGAAAAATCAAAATGTTTCAGCTGAAAACTGGACTTTTTGTTGGAAAGGAAAACTGACCAGCCAGCTAACCAACCAACCCAATAATCCAACCCAAACAAAAATAGTTTTCAGGAAATTATCCGCTCTCTCCAACATGAAGTTCTTTGGAATTCTGTTCTGAGAAATCCATTCAAACTAGTGGGACTATACCTATGCTAAGAATATGCATAGTTAGCTTAATGTCTTGCTGGATTTGTGTAGAGAAATTACACAGCTTGAGAAAATTGAAAGGAATACTGAAAGAATAAGTGACATGGGATTGTGATGAGTGTCAGAAAACAGAGCTGTAACCTGATATATTAAAAGGTGGGAAAGCAATGCACTGGGTGAGGTCACTTTGTTAGAATAAGGAAAAAAATCTTACACAGCATCCTGTACATTAATTAGCAGTAAGGAAAATAACTGTTCCCTTCAGCTTGAAATTGTAGCTAATTACAATTAAGTGTTCATTACAAGGTAACATAATTAGACCTTTGCGATGTTTTATAAATACATGGCTTAAATTATGTGGGGCAGGAGGAAGTGTTGTCCTTTGTAGCACTTTCCTGCCTGTCTTTATCTCATTTTTCTTCTACTGTCACAGCTGTTGCTTAGTCTCCTTTCTTAGATGATCCTGCTATGTGTGCTAGACCTGACTATTGAAGCTATGCATTCAGTGTAATTTGAAGTATAAACTTGAATAAGTGCCCTTTTTTGGGGGAGAGTGTCAAAAGCTGTGCTGAAGTTGAGGTAAATGGTACCCATTGCTCTCTCCCTGTCCACAAATCCATTCATTTTATCCTAGAAGGCATTCATGTTGCTCATGAGTGATTTATCCTTGGAAAATGCAACAGCACTGATTAAAACAAGCAGTGAAACAGGAGATGGTTCTACTCCTTGTGCAAGAAAGACATTTTCTCTTTCTGGGTCAGAGTAGGTTCGTTCTTTTTTTTTTAAACCTTAAATAAACAATTCTATTGCTGCTAGCCCCTTCAGATTTATGGAAATTGCTGTGAACCTCAGCCAGTGTGCGTGTCAGAAAAAAAAAAAAAAGTATGGGGGGAAGAATCTGAATTCTGTATTCTCTGCCCTGGGAAAATATGGCAGATCCCTTTGTTTATTCTGTCTCTGTGCTTGTCAGCTCACCGGGCTTCAGACAGCTGCCTGTGAAATATGATGCAAAATTCCTATTTGTCTAGCTGATTCAGTCTCCATCGGTCACACCCTGAAAGAAGACTGTCTTAAGAACAAAACCATCCCCCCAGCCTGACTCCCTTGTGAGGTTCTGTGTGATTTGAACCCGGTGTTCTGCTGACCAATGGATCTCCTGGAGCCCATTTCAATGCGATGTGGTTCAAGTCCCATAACTCCTCGTGAATTTAGAACAGAGCAGCGATTAGTTGTCTCTGGGAGACTGACCTCTAGTGTTTCAGCTCAAGAGGAGGGGAGCCATAAAGTTATGCTTGGTGGAATGATACTCCAAATCCCTCTGCAGTGAGTGATGTTTTATAAGCCTGCAAGATAATTAATATATTTAATAATAAAAAGGAAGTGTTGCTATGGTAGTGTGAGGTGTATTTATACTGGTGCGGGCGCAGAAGGATTGCACGGTATTTTTAATCTTTATTTTAATTACTGGGTTCAGTATTTTTGAAATTGCAGAGGCCTCTTACATTTTCTGATTATGCAGTGTTCTGAGAAATTGAAATATTAATTGAAACAAGAGCTGCCTCCCTCTTTCCTGAGAAGAAATTAAATAATCTCTGAAGCACCAGCAATGTGTTGGATTTGATTAAAAGACTCATGGAGGTCACTGGGACAGCCAGCGCTGAAACGCTGTTTTTTATACATGAAAAGTGCGAGTTTAGTCTTAGAGGGACGACAGATATCTATTATTCATGGTGGTTTTGTGTGTGCATCCATGCAAAAACCCAAAACACAGGCAGGTTTTTATTGCTTTGGGTTAGACCCCACAACAAGCCATATTTTGGTTGTGAGGCATTAAGCACTTCTGAATTCCTATCGAGTTAGCATCCTTCTGTGTCTAATCCCAGCTGACACCTGGGAGAGTGGAAAAGGTGTTTGATTGTTTTGCTGATGCAAACGTATTTCTAAAGCAGATGTTTATAGAGCAAAATGTGAAGTGCTTCATTCTTACTATGGTACTCCAGGGGAGGCTGTTTGTTCCCTCATCTGATTGCTTTCATGTGCATTTTATAACATATGAAGCTTATTATAGGAATTTTTTTTGCTATGAAAATGAATGTCAGTTGTGGACAAAGAACATTGCTTTCTAAAATAAGAACGACAGCTTCTCCAGGACTTATTTAAAAAGCAGCACAAACACTTTTATCACAGTAGAAGAATCCTAGCTATTCTGAAATTTCTGCTGTAGAGACTCCTATTTCTCCCACAGAAGTTGAATGCTGGAAGAAGTAAGGGCCAAAGCCTGCGCAGGAGCCATCACATCCTGTATTTGTTGACATATAGCTAGAACAAGACATGGTGGTGGGTGATGAGAGCAGTAGCTACAGTTCAGATTTGGCTCATTCATTTTTCTGTTCTTTGATCTTAACAGATGTCACAACATCTGAGTTTGGGCTTTCGCTTGATACCCTCAGTTTGCTGCTACTCTGTCCTGAAGATGTTTGTGAGCCAGGTTTGCCCACAGGAGCTGACACCTGTGAACAACTGTACTGCTCTGTCTGAGGAACGTACTCTGCAAAAAAACCCTACCAATTCAAATAGCCTGAAATCCTGGCAATGGTGCTAGGCCTTTTTAAAGGAAAGATGCTGAGAAAGTGCATCTGGCCTGAAGGGCTGTGTACTGAGAGAATGCCTTGAAATATCTGCTTTATTTTTGCTGCAAAGCAGTTTGGCCAGTGTTTTCTGAGATGCTATTTTGGCTTGTTTATTCTCTTTTCACTCAGCATCAAAGTGAGAGCTTAAGAAACAGAAACACTTAGACAATGAGAACGTAGGAAGGAATAGAATAAGACAAGGAGGAGAGTTCTAGAAAAGGCAAAAACAGTACTTGTGATGTCCCTGGAACATCTTGTTCAGCGGCAGTAGGGCCATGGCAGAGAGTTTACACCATAATTAAATTTGCATGTTACTGTCACACAGAGGGTTTTGCAGTGCACTTCTGAACGTGGCATTAAATCTGTGCTGGTTTACATGTCTGACTTCTCTGGAAATTAATTCATTTTTGGTGATTCATTTGTACTCTAATATAGATCTCTGTAAGAGGAAAAATTACATGTACCTACTTTTCTCTTTTACCCTTCTAATATGATTCCACATTTATATTGTTAAAACAGTCTATAGCATTCTACTGGTGATTTTTAGAAGGCAACAGGCACTGAACAGATGACCAGAAATAGTTCTCTTCATGTCAGGAACTTTAAACCATTCTGGAAATGAATATGCACAAGCAGAGGCGGCTCTTCAGCTTAATCACACCTCTTCTGTCAATGTTCCTATCGCATTCCTCATGAGTCAGAGACAATGTTAGATGCATCTCAGACATGAAGGAGGGTGAAGCAATGCATGGCTCGGGTGGTTGTTAAGAAGGATTAAGAAATAGCCATCGTCTCTGCTGGTAGTTTAAATCCAGGCCAGCCTGGTATGGATAGCAGCGAGGTTTGTGGCTTCAGTGAAGAGAAAAACCAGCTTCGCAGACCAAATGATTTTACGATACTAAGATCTCTTACAGACTAAAAATGACTACTTTATTTTTCTTGAGTATTGCAGAAGATATTGTGTGGGTTCTCCTTGTCTTTAATTCTTCTTTCTTTAAGGCATCAAGTTTCTTCACCTGTTCTGTGGCTACATCACCACAGGGCTTCTGCAGCCTGTCATGCTCTTTAGGTTGTGTGTTGTTTACCTGACCTCCTTTGGGATGACCTTTTACCATCATATAATAGTCCTGGCTCTTCTCCATGCTGTTTTTGCTTCTACATGCTCCTCTCAGCAACCAGCCTATTCTCATCCTTGCTCCAAATGTGTGTATTTGGACCTACCTTCTTAAACGTGATCTAACTTTTTTGGCTTTGTGGTTCCATAGTTATGTAGAGATTAGCATAGTGGTTATGTCTCTTAAGTTAAATAAAGTAGGCGGACTTCATTATCAACATTCTTCCTCTGAAATGAAAGCTTTGTCATTGTAAATTTTTCTTACAGAACCAAAACTTTCGGACCTCCACCAGCAATAATATACTCCCACAAAACCAAGAGGATTTTAATATTTTATTGGAGATGTCGTTTCCTCCACCAGAAAAAATCAAACTTGTTGTAAACCATTTTGCTTTTGAGAAGAAGAAAAAAAGGTGTTTCCTGGAGCTGAAAACAATATGATTTAATTTTGGGTTGTGCTACGTTAGTTTAAAAAAAAAAAAATTCGCCGTATATTGTCATAAATTGTTGCTTACAGACGAAACTGAAAATGTATTTCAACTGAAGCTTGTGGCAAATATTTTGGCTTCTCCAAAATTTTTGATGAATTGTTTCAACTGGAAATAAACCTGACAAGTTTGTATACATCTAAAAATATTTGATAATGGACTGTGTACTCGCAATGAGATGTTGCAGTTATTTTTAAGAGCTAGTGCTTCTTTGATTAACAAAGCCTTTCTGGTATTGCTAATATAATTTGTAAAGACAGTTTAGGTTTTTCATTAGGAAGAACAGAGTGCCATCAGAGATGATTCTCCTGCAGACCAAAGCTTGGATATAGAGCTTTGTGCTAAGTTGAACATACTCCTCCCTGAACGTGCATTTAGATGGAGACATGCAGTTGGAGTATGTCAGTTAACGGTCATACCATAGCCATAAAAACACAGAGGAAATTTTGGATGCCCAGAAAAAGGACTTTGTTTGAACGTTTGAACTCTAGACTTGTAACACTTGTTTTGAACACCAAACCCTTAAAATCTGCTGCTGTCTCAGTGATTTGAACATGAAGGATATTTTATGCAAGGTGAGAATTTTATTAATTTAGACCCCAAAAAAGTCTCTTTACAGCATTTTCACTTTTCAGCTACGGTCTGAAGCCTTGAGAAAAAGACAGCTCTTTGCTGAGGGAAAAATGATTAAGAGCTGCTGTAAGCATGGACCCCTGCCATACCACAGATCAGACCCAGAGTCATCTCTTGCTGCACAGAGGTGGTGCATTGTTAATCTACACAGGTTTCAAAGCAAATCTAAATCTAGCCTGAGTTCTTTGTTTTTGTCTGGTAGGTGATATATTTTCTTTGTTTGCTATCTCGGAGCTCTCTTGGGGGAAAGAAAAAAATGACAAGGGTGATGTGCTCATGCTCTTTATTTCTCTGTCAAGCTGTTTCATCAGCTCACATTTTATGTTCCAGGCTGTGTGTGAACAGTTGTTGAATGCCTAATGGTACTTCAATTTGCCAAGCTAATCTAGTAGTACTTAAAATTCAACTTCACATGAAATCTTTGGCAGTAAAAGGCCTATGCTCGGTAGAACCCATGATAGCTGATGGATGTTTTGAACGCTAGACTGTAGTCAGAGCTGTAACTGCAGAGGAATTAAATCACAGATTTCATCATCATGCTATTTTAGGAGAGAGAAATTAATCACAGAACATTTGTTTTTAAAAAGTATATATAGATCATACTGACAAGATCTGAGTGCTCTTGCTAGCCAGACTGCTTAACAGTGAAAATTGTAGAGGTTATGGCTTGAATATAGAGTGGGATTTAGAAGCAGCAGTTTGTCTTAATGCTGTTGACTTGCTGAGAGGTTCAGGTAGCTGGCAGTGCGGAGTGTTTGCTGGGTTTCAGTCTAATAAGTGTTGGTTGAAATCTTTGCCTCAGCCTAGATGTCATATAAGACTTCTATAGCTTAGCTTAGAGGCTAAGAGTACATACCTCACCACTGGAACATATTTCCTCTAGGGAGGAAAAAAGCTTTTATTGTGTGATCAGATTGCATATATTGTGAAGAGCAAAACAGTTGCAACAGTCCCCAAAAACAGGTGGGATCTCCATTTTATAAGGCTCTCTGGTGCTCCTTTGCATGGGTGAGATTGCTTGTGTTGCTCTTCATTTAATCATGATCTACATGTCCAATTAACATCTGGACCCCTGGCTTTATAGGTTGCTTGGTGGAGTTTGAAACTGCAACATTCCTCTGGCTCCACAAGCTCTCAGACAGCAGGTGCTGGCAGCGATGTTATTCCAAATGCCATTCAACATTTGTGTTCCTTTCAGGCTCAGGCCTTCATCTCTTGACTTTGTTTTTCTTGAGCCTTTATTCTGGCTGCCTCATTTTGCCAGGCTTAACATTTCAGTCATGGAGCAATTTTCAGTTATTGCCAGGATAAATACAATGCCCTCTGCCAGACCTCACCTGCATTCTTATTGCAGGAAACTGAGCCAGAGGCAACATAGCTCTTGCTTTTGAAAAGTGTCAGATCCAAACCAATGTTATGTGAGATTTGACATAGGAAGCTGAAGCAGAGGAGTCAGTGATTGTCCTTAAGATGACTCACCCAAGGTCATTGAGAAGCTCGTGGCAAAGTCTGGGTCTTCAACCAGTGTTAGACCTTTGTCTTTTCCCCAAGGTGCCCAGCCTGAGGGGTGTGCTTTGGAGGGCTCAGCTTGTCAGGGATCGGCTAAATGCCAGGACTGCTCTACGTCCTGAGCTTGGAGAGCTGATGGAGCTCCCTGACAGACAGCACAGTGGGGCAGCAGGGCCAATTAGATTTTGTCATGTGGACTAGAGCTAAAATGAAAAGGAGCCCCATTTTCCAGAAGATGTTTATCCTGACTGCAGCGGACAGGAGATAACCAAGGAACCTCAGAGCTGTTCACAGCCTCAGATAGCAGGCAGGTTACACACCAGAAGGAATGGGGCACAAATTCCCTTTGGTTTGTCCTCTGTATAATGAGTGCTTGGAAAAGTTTGGAGGTTCTTCTGAGAGTTTAAAGCTTGGGATTTCACAATCTGATTTGTGAATTAAATTTTTTTTCAGATGGAATTTTTATGTCTTCCACTGGGAGTGAATTAGTAAGGAAAAAATTTAATTAGGGAGATCATTTTGCACCAAAAGTCTGAATTCTACTCTCTTGCCAATGTAGACCAGATACAGCAGTACGTTCTGTTTCAGACAGCAGTGTGCAACCCTTCTTGCTTCTAATGTAGTGCAACCAGAATGCAGAGTATTAGACATGGGAGGAGCAGGTTACCTGCCTTTGCTTTGTAGTGACTTTACAGACTGATAACCCAAGGGGCAGCACATTGCACCTCTCAGCAGGGTGGCAGTGCTGCTTGGCTCTTTCATTTGACATTGTCTCTGCTTCAGATGCAAACGTAATTCCCAAGGCTTAGAGTGTGCTCTGCTGGTATGATGGCAAGGGAAGGGGCAGCTCACCAGCTTTCATTTTTTTTCTAGAGGAAAAATAGAAATAAAATTCTTATGCAAGAACTTTTCCTGCCTTGCACGCATGGGATTTGAGTTCTTATTGGAACAAGAATAGTGTTAAAATTCAGAATTCATAGGTGTGCAAATAGATCTTTTAATTGTTGTGCAATTGTGTGAGAGGTAAACGCATCAGTGCCTGCGATTAAAGACTCAGTAAGCTGTTGGAAATGTTTTTATAAAATTTCAGGTGCATTCCCAATTCACAGAAATGCCTATTGTAGCATATTCTTATAACTCTGGAGTGTACAGGGGAACATGACATTAGCATGCTTGGATAAGCTGAATATTTTAGTCCCATAGGCAACAGCAAGCATGCATATTTTATGTTCAGTACAAATTAGCCATGCAGGATATCAGATGAGTGCCTGAGGGGAGGTGCAGTGTGTTCAAATTAAGAGTCCGAATAAAATCTGTTTAGTGTTAAAAACAGTCAAATCCTGAGTTAGTTCCTGCTGGTATCAGCCACTCCAGCTCCATTAAGTTCAGTGGAGCTGTGCATGTCATCTACTGGGGAAAAGATCTGCTTTGAACATCACAACCTGGTTCTGTTAATTGAAAAATACCTTCTGTGCAGTTTCTGAAATGTATTCTTTTTCTCACAATTTATAAATTAGCCACTGAGCCCTGTCTGAAAACGGATCTGCTGGGGCACCGTCTTTCATCATGACGGGCTTACAGAGAGCAGGCCCAGGTCTGACAGAAGAGGAGATGGTCTGTGTATAGGATTTGGTGAGGTGCTGGCTGTCTACCCTACCAGTGGGCATGAGGATTGCCCATCTTTAGCAAGGGAGGACCTGCTCTTAAAACAGCCTATGAACTTGACTGGCCGCAANAAAAAAAAAAAAAAGCCAGATTACTTTGAAACCAGAGGCATACTGCTTGTCAGTAGGACTCAGGGTCCTAAATAAATCTGCTTTTTAATCATTGTTTCTTGAAGCCCTGACTCCTGAAGATACGTTGAAAAAACTTCATCCTCTGATATGAAAATGATGGGTACCTTCAAAATATCATGGTTTAATTAGCTGACCCTAATAAAAGAAAGCCAAACTTGAGCATTCTTTCTGTCTGCCAGTTTTAATTACTGCAATGAAGGAGGAAACATGACTCAAACTCATTTGCGCTGTTCAAATTTGATCTCTCAAACCACTGAGCTTCCTGGGAGGGGGCAGAAGGTTTCCCCGTAACAATGAGTCTCGCTCTCTTTAATTAGAATAGGAGGGATTTTGAGTGTTTGTTCTCTCGTGATTTGAGTTACCATTGGCAAAGAATTGAAGAGCAATTGGGTTAGAAATTAGGGCTGAGTGAAGTGTTTGAAAGATAAAAATAAATGCCTCATGCCTAGAGGTGGAGAGTACCTGCAATTACAGGCACCACAGCAGCAATATTTTTACTGTCTCTCTTGTATCGTTTCAGAGTAAAGAGAAGTGCTTATTGTCTTCACTGCTTATGATTAAAGCTCTTAAATGTTGACTGGACTGTTGTGGTATTCCTGTGTAAGCATTATCCAATTAAGCTCAGAGCCTTGTTAGATTTGGCAACTAATTTTGGCAACTAATTTGGCAACTAGTTTTTGATTTTCACCTCCCCTAGTGGATGGTTGCCTCAAACCAAGAGAGACCTTTGTGTGCCAGGACAGAGACCTTCACCAGGGTCCAGCAATCACTCCTATCAGGCACTGCGTGCTTCATTACCCCTAAGCAGTAAAAAACAGCAGCACCTCCTTAATTGTTTATTTCATGTCGTTGGAGCTGTACATAAATACTCCCTCTTTTTTTAGGGCAGGTAATAAACAAATTATAACTACAGTGTCTCTTTTCCACCCTGAGGTTGTTTATCCTTGAAATGCACAAACAGAAGAAATCCATGAATACAGTACGAATATATTCCACAGAGACTCAGTACAGGCATGTACGATGGTCATTAATTACATTTATTATTGATACAAGACAATTCTGACAATAGCTGGGACAAGATTTTTCAAAGCAGGAGTCTCTACTTAGTGTTTCATTCTGCATGCAGCCAGCTGGGTTTTCTGTGAAATGTAGATGAGTCAGATACACTGGGCTCTTCCTTGGGTGCTCATCGACTGTGCCAGAGAGCTCTGGGTGCTGCTGCCAGGAGTAACTCCTTCTCAGGGTGTGAGGACAAGCAAAAATAGGATCTGGTCTAAGCAGGATCTTTGCCTTGGGAGGAAGGCTGCAGGCTCAGATGCTGAAGTTGGAAAAAAATCTGTGGGAAATCAGGAATTGGTGATTCCTTTGTTCATGGAAATCAAGTTGGTATGCTGCTCGAAGTGCTGGCCAGATACAGACGTGGTAGGCAGCTTTTTTCCCATTCGTAGAATGACTTCTTGCCATGCATTTTCCAGGCAGGTTTTGAAAAGTCATAAACTAAATATATTTGTTAAAAAATATTTATTAATAACTCCCTTATATCCAGAGTTCTCAGGATGCCAATTTAATCTCTCCTACTCGCTTGTCAATCCCTCTGGCACCTCCGTGCAGTGGCACTGTCCAAGGTCATGCTACTTTCCCTCATTGTCTCCAATAGCAGTGGCTGCAACAGAGACATGGTTGATACTTCACTTCCCTGCTCTCACTGTTGTCTCACTGCAAAGGGGTCTGCTTTTTGCTATACTGAGAGTTATAGACATAAGGAACTCAAGGTCGCCTCCAAATTACTGTGTTACATTAAATAAGTTGAGAGTTATGGCACTACACACGATATGCCATAGATTTTTGTAGTTTATAGAACCGCTACACAAAGGAAAATCTGTATACAAGATTGTTTATTTTTCATTACAAAGACTGCAAAATTTTTCTATAACATTAGTAGATCTAGTCTTCTGTTTACATGCTATATCCTTTTCATATCAATGAGAGATTTAGAAAAATAAAGTTCTGAATTCAATTGTACAGGACATAATACAAGAAACTCAATAGAAAAGGAAATTACTTCAGGCGTCAGTGAGATTTGAGGGATTTTGTTCTTAACAGTCTGATCTGAAGGCTTTACTTTGTACTGGAGCACCTGCATGGCCCACTGGCAGATTGGGATGAGTGTGGTATTTGAAATATTAGAAGAATACTCATAGACAGATGGGGAAATGATGTGGTATTTGATGTATTATAATAATAATGAATTTAAATTAACCTTTTAACTTCATATTTGCAGATAATTAATATTGCATACATAACCAGTTGCCACATCTCTGATTAAGGGTGGGAGCCTCATAAGAAAGTCTAATTTGGTTTCTCACATTTTGCATTCTATGATAGGATTGTGGAAACATCTGGTATATTGTGAAATTTTATTTGTGAATAGTGTACTACATTTGGTAGGTGTTAGAGCGCTCTCCTAACCTATAGCAAAATGTTGGTCTGCCAGATAGCAGCTTAAGCTTCGATCTTTGTGTTGACTTAATTCACAGACAAACAGCCAGCAAGTCGCTTTCTTCATATTTAGAATCATAGAATATCCTGAGATGGAAGAGACCCACAACGATCATAGGGTCCAGCTCCTGGCCCTACAAAGGACCTCCCAAATTCCAACCACATTTCTGAGAGCATTATCCAAACACCTCTTGAACTCTGGCATCTTGGGGCTGTGACTACTGCCCTGGGGAAAATGTTTTCCAGTGCTCTGAGCCATCTTGTCCTTCTTGCTCCTTTGGTATACATGTCTTTTCTTTGTCTTAAGGTGCTCCCTTGTGTCTTTGAGAAGAAGGAAAAATAGCTAGCTATTAAAGTAGGTTCAAATACACTTTGCCTTATGATTAACACTCAATCAACAACTGAAAGTATTTTTCAGGTCTACAAACAAAATACTTGCAAATGTTCTTAGCTTAATATTTATATATATTACTTGCAATATTTATACAACTACTTGGTTTGGCTTTTTTTTTTTGAATATCTGTATGTTATTACTTCTACAGTTTTTTGGTCAAATTGTCAGTGTAAGCATACATAAGCAGCCTACAGGAGAGTGAGTAACTGTGGCAGAGTAGTTATTAATTGCTGAAGCCATCCTTTAGAGAGAGGGGCATACTTTGTTAAAATGATTCCCAAAAGTCAAAGAGCTTTACAGATTTATTGCTGTGATCCTCATGCAAAGTTATGGTAATGTGTGCTAAGTAGGAAGTATAGCTCTGCAGAGAATCCGAATTTCATCCTCTTTAGGAAGTAAAGAGGAGTTCAAAGGCAGGGCTTGTTTTGTGCTTTGTTGATTTTATTGCCTATATGGAATTTTCATTATCTAAGAAATACTTCTGTTGTTGTAACTAGCATTGTACCTCAGGTGATTAAATTAGATAACAATCATCTTCAGGCTCTTTACAAATACAAGCCCTATAAATAAAACAGAAAATTCTCATATTGAAAATCTTCTTTATTTTTTCTTCTCTTGTCTCTAATTCTGAAAGCTTTAGGGATGTGACATAAATTATTGTAGCAATACTTCTCTCACAAAGGCTTCACAAAAGCAGGATAATTTTCTGATGAAAACGCTTTAGAGATTATTCTGAAACAAAAAGATAGTAAAGAAGCCTCTTGTTTTGGAGAAACCATAGTAAATATGCACTTAATGGATAAAGACTGGTAAATAATACCACTGAGCTGGTGAAACCATCCCAGTGGAGCTACCTGCGTTACTAATATTGGAGCCTGTGTATTAGACTGGAGTAAGGTGAGGAGAACAGACTCCGATTCTATCAGAGCTGGGGCTCTGCTTTCCAGCTGCCATAGGATAAATGACTCCCCAAGCTCCTGAACTTCGTTCTGTCTCTCTCCATAGATGTAAACATACGCTAAAGTGCATGCAATCTGTTTGCGATCCTCTGAGGATATGCTTTGCTTCTCTTTATTAGAGTGTTCTTCAGAACACAGGTCTCTGCTTGATTGCTGTGTTTTTAGTACCAGTTTTAAATGATGCTATCTCTTGTTTCTGAGGAAATGGTATTCTTTCTGGCTCCAGTTAATGTTGTGTCACTCATCCTACTGGCTAAAAACCCTCCTGTTTGAGTGGGTACTCAAAGACTTGCTCATTCTCTCATGCCTGTGATCTGATACAGCCTTTCCTGGTTATGAATTGCATATTCATAGTAACATTTGATAGTACAGATATTTAACTAAAATACCTAGAAATCAGATGTTTTATGAAGTCACATTTCCCAAATACTCACAAGGGCTATTACTGTTTTATGAGCTTCAGATCTCATCAACATAAGCTATTCTGGGTAATACAGGTGCATCAATTCATGCTTCTTGTGAAAATAATCAAACTGCTTGTCTAATTTAATTTTATGCGTAGCCAAGATTTTATTAGATGAATTTTACTTAGCTGGTGTAGAGCTTTCAGGATATGCCAAGAAAAACATTAATTCCAACAGTGGAGCTAATATCCTGTGCCTATTTCTTTCATTCTTTCCTACCCCGACCAACATCAGCCCTCTCCCAAAGCAGGAACTAGAAGAGTCTGTCATAAACCTCTAAACACAGGATTTTATCAAAATATTATACTATAAATTAAAAATAAAATAAAAAAAAATTCAAAAGTGGCTTTGTTTTTCAAAAACCTGTGCTCATTATCAGATGACAAAAGTGACTTTTTTTCCTATGAGAAAATAATTTTAATTCATTCATGTGATTCCTGTGACCATCTTTTTTCCCTGACAGAACCCTAGGCAGCAGCAAAGTAGTATCTGGCAATAAAGATTTCAGGTTTAAGCCTTCATTCAGCATCCTTCATTTGATGGAAGCAGATTCTGATTTTTGTAGATTAGCTGTGGGAATATGTAACCTTAAGTGGCTGCTGAGGAGGTAGGAAAGTGAAGCACATCAGCTTTCTGTGGCAAATGAAAGACAGAAATATGAACTGGTGTATAAAACAAACAGCACTTCAGCAACAAAGCCCTGCTGATCAGAAAACTTTGTGCCTCTGGAGAGTAGGATTCAGGTGATCAGCCCCAGGTTGAGGCATGTGGCATTGGAGGGTACTTATTATGCCATAAAGAAAAGGAACAAGCTTGAAAATAATGAGTACAAAAGCTCCTGTACAAAAACCTTGGTGATATAAAAGCAAGATTGTGAATGCATCCTTCTGAGGAAAATAAAGCTGGCCTCAATGTTGCATTTGAGAACATAAACCAGTCAGAATATACTGATATTCCACAGCTGTTTTATTCTCTTCTCTGGTTCTCCTTCAGCTATACTATTTTCCATCTTGTTAGTCTGCTGTCTATAGAGGATGCTTTTAATTGTCACTTCAGTATGAATATTTTTATTGAGAATTACTGGTTCTTATTTTTCATCTCATCTGTTTGAGGAATTTGAAGATGAAGTGCCTTGCTTGATGAGAAGTTCCATGCAGACTGCTTTTGTATCTCAGCTGGCAGTCAGGATGTGGGGTCATTTTCTGAGCAGTACAGAACTGTTTTTTTTCCCCTCCTTTGAGGTGTATTGCAGGCTATGGAGAAACAGAGGCAACCACAGGCACAAAGAAGGGGAAAGGAGAGAGGCAGCAATAAATGCAATGTTATGAAATGACACAAGAATATTCTGGGAACAGCGTACCTTCAATGTAAAAACAAGGCAGAGAAGAGGTTGGGTATTTTAAGATCTTGAAATTCAAAATGCCTAAAGCTATGTTACTTTAATTTGCTCTGATGTGTGCATAGGTATACACAGAGCAGTAATAAAACTGGACTAACCCTTGTTTCAGTGTGTCATTTAATCTAGTTCCTGGATATCAGGGGAGCACAGAATGAAAGCGCTTTTTTTGATTTCCTGAATGAAGGCAGCACCGTTCTGCGCTATCAGCAAAAAACCCAAACCACCATCACCAAAAAAACCTGATATAAATGACAGTCCCCTTAAAGCCATTCTTCAGGGCTGAAAGGAAAAAGAGATATCTTTTCTTGATGGTAGCAATTAGTGCACTTGGTCCCTTTTCAGTCTGTTCCGGTTTAGTGCTCCTTGGCACTTCTCAGGCTCTGGGTGCTGGCAGCTTTGCCATGCTTGAGAGAAGAATGGTTCATTACCTCTCTCCTGGAAATTCTGGCTGAATACTGACCGGCTTTCATATCCAGCTTTCTAGGCATCTCAAGTACTTTTCCTGAATGCCTAGAAATCATGGAGACACCTCAGAAAATGCAAATCTAGCATCATCCTTTAGAAGGATTTTTTTCTCTTAAGAAATTCCATATCACTATGGAATTTCTGCTGGTGATGTTACATGGGGATGACTGATTTTGTGCATCTCTGGCATTTTGTTCTCCTTGTCTTTAACCAGTAGCAGTTGAAAACATTCCATTTTCACTGAGAAGGGAGTGGGTGAAATACCAAGTTGAAAATCTGTAGAGTTTGTAGAGGTTTACCTGCACATCGCAGTGTGAGAGCTGCTCTCAGCTCTAGATGTTGCGCAGTGTTCCACGTGAACTAGTTAGGCTTGCTGTGTACAAGTGATGTGCTGCTAAGATTCATAGTACCATCCCTAGGTATAAAGGGCACAGGAGGTATTATTGACTAGAAATTTAATTAATTCAGTAATAGGAAGATCATACTAATTAAGATGGAATTGAATTTAAAGGAAGGACATGATGCAATTCTGAGACTTTTGTGAGACATTCCTTACTGAGAAGTGAGATATGCATATTTGATATGGATAGAGAGAGATCTGGACAAGAGATGAATTTGTTGAAAACAATTGTGAAATGCAACTTTTAATGTGGAGGTAAGAAATTGGAGAAGAAATGGATCAGATGTGGCTTTGCTGTCTGAGTTTCGGAGGTTTATGAAGATGCTGAGCTATCAGACTAAGGCATTCTTGTGGTAATTGCTTGATTGTACCCACTTGAATCAATATTTTGCAAAATATATAAAGCATATAGTTCAAAACAAAATATTATGGAAAGCATTGGACAAAATTCAATTGAAAAGGACATGTGTGCTGTTGAACATTTTCAAGCACTTTCTTCTGCTCAGACAACAGCTATGATAATACAATAGGCACACGGTTGTTAAAATCTGCCTATACTGTGTCTTCTCTGTGCTCCTATGCTCTTAAGTGCAGATAAATAATAATACAAACTGAAGTGTTATAGTGTGATGCTGTATCTGGAACACACTTAAGATAATGCAATTTTTTTTGAGAGTTTCCTGCTGTTATTAGAGATTGCTTTGTAGTTCTTTAGAAGCCGAGCGTCTGTTCAGTGTCCGTACTGGAAGATCATATTTGAGCCACAAGCACAGTCAAGGGTGGACTTGTTACAGTTCTCTAATTAAAAGGCTATCTTTTCATGTTGAGTATTTTTAAATGCATGATCAAGTTAGAAGTCCTGGTCTTAGTTCAAAAAATGGTGTTCTTCACAGAACTGGGCAAATGATTTTAATGTAAAATAAGTATGGTAAGCTTGTGAATCATGTAAGACTGTCAGAATTGGCACTTATTTTGGAATATATTGAGTTTAATTTTAGAAAAGAGCTTTATTGTGGTGCCGGTTCACTAAGCCTAAAATACCATCCTGAGTTAAAAACCCAGAGAATAATGCATATACGGCTTGCAAAGGCTCATAAACTCCTCAGCTAATTTAGTAGGAGGCTCTATCCTCCAACCTTATTAACAAGAAAATATGTTAAATAAACTCCAAGAAAATGATTGCAGGGTTTCTCCTGCTAATTCTTATGACTGTTGTCACAATGCAACTATAAAGTAACGTCACTTTAATGGTAATATATATGTACATACATAGCAATCAGATGCTTTACTGTACAGGCACAATTAGACGTGCCTTCCGGTACAGAGGTCACAATTGCTGAGGCAGCATTTGCCAGATGTTGTGCTATAGCATTATCTGTGAAACTGCATGTTTGCCCAGCAATCAGAGCTGGCTAAAATCCAAAAGTAAAGGTGCTTGTACATAAGGTGAAACATGCATTGTTACCTTGAACAGCAGTGTTGCTGCAGTGGCAATCCTACTCGCAGGCAGTGGAAGGATAGATGTCTGCCTCTTTCTAGGAGCTGCTGGCTGTCGGAGTGGTAGCAGCGCTTCTGTGGTGACTGAATGTGATCTTATTAAGTCAAATAAGAATGACAGGAACAGGCTCAACGAGGTGCCTTACTGCCTGTAGATAACTAGCTTAGAATATGAGTCTGATTTCTAGGTTGCTACATTTAATCCCAACTGTAAGAATTGTACGGGGATGTAATCCTTGATCTATTACGTTTTGGAGTACTTGAGGACTATTTCTTCCAGCAACAAGAGAGGTTGTTTTTTTAATCTATTTGCTGTCTGAGTTCAGACTTGGAACTCTATTACCTCACACAGCTGAATTATCTGACTAATATTTTGGGTTAGAAAGGGACCTCAGGAAATTGCTGATCCAACCTCTAGCTGAAAGGAAGTTCAATATAAGATTGAATTTATAAACCAAGTTGCTCAGGACTTTATGCAGTTAAGTCTTTAGAATGTCGAAGGATGGAGACTGCAAAACCTCTCTGGGCAACCTCTGCCACCACTTCTACCTAAATGCAGTTGAAATTTATGCCTGTTGGCTCCCATCTTCCTGCTGTGCAAGACTGGCCAACATCTTGGCTCTGTGTTTTCTACAACATCCTCACAGGTTGAGGATGCAGGCTGCTGTTAGGACTCCCTCCAAAACCATCTCTTCTCCAAGCTGAACGAGCCCAGCTCCCTCAGCCTCTTCTCCAGTGCTCCAGCCCGTGGCTGTCTTGCTGGCACTCCGCTGAACTTGCTCCAATTCAGTCACGTCTGAGGTGCATTGAAGGCCCCAAAATTGGATGCCATCTTCTAGATGGAGTATAACAAGCAATAAGAGTCACTGTCCTAGATGCACTGGCTGTGGTGATGCTTGGGTCTGCTTTGGATTTTCTGTACACTGTGGTGCTCACTTGTATGTTTATATTATGCATCACATATAGTACACTCATGCATACTATATTCAGCAGTAAACTCATTATGAACTTCTGAAATTTAAAGTAGAGATCCTAACATTCTCCTATGAATAAGACAGATGATCTCTGCTCCATGTAGTGTCTTAGTGTGGCACATTAACTAGAATCACTTTAAAGAAAAATCCTATTTCCAGATTTCTGTTATTTTGGAGATTTTGCAGACTTCGGGTTATTTTGGATGTCCTGCATTAACAAGATGTCCTATTGACCAAGCTTCTTCCAGTAGGACAATAGTAGTAATGCAGCAGAGTGTGATTTTTGCAAACCTGCCATCTAAACCTGCACAATTACAGATTCTTTGGATTTCTGATTCCTCTCGTACCCTATTCTCTCTTAATGTGGGCTAAAATGGGCAGTTTATTTCCAAACTGTCTGCCCCATTAACAGGACACGTAGTTTCTCACCTTGTGCCCTTTGTTGCCAGTAAGTTGCTGGGGGCCTTGAACTGTCAGCAGCTGTTCACAGCTATTTGAAGTGTGGAAATTGGATCCTAATGACCTAGCACATTAGTGAAATTTTTATATATGAAGCAAGAGAGACAGGACTCCAAAGTTGTTTTAGTGCCTGTAAAATTGTGCAGCTACAGGAAAAAAAACAAAACAACCAAAACAGTGATGTTGGGTTGTGACTAACTGATTCTAGTTACTCCCTCACCACGGGTCCACAAGCACTTGTAACAAATGCTTTACATGTGTGATCTGTCATAATTCTAATTAAACACTTGACTAATTATTTTGTTTAGTCTAAATTCAGGACATGTACGTCCTTGATGACTACTGCTAATACGCCAAGTGACAACAACAAGTGCCTGAGGAGGCAGATAGGAAGCAAATCTGTTATCACAGCCATTATCATAGCATGGTCATACTGCGTGTTTTCAGTGCAATGCAGAGACTCACATGGAAACTAAGTCTCAATCATGATTTTTGTGGTTGCATAGAGAACAGATTTGTCCTGTCTCAAGCACTTAATCCAATATCTGTGTCAATTTGAGATACCCACTGGCAAAAAAATCGTCACCAAGTAGCAGTTATGTGATTTGCATAGTTTTGAACTGCTCATGTAGTCTACAGGCTCTGTAAAGAGTTGATGTATTTGATATGGGTTCTGCTCCATTGCACCTGCTTGTGTGTGACTAAAAAGTGGGAAAAAAACAGAGGAAAATAGCCAAGTATTTTCAGAGAACACTGGAAAAAATAGGATGTGAATATCAAGGTGGAAAATCACTGGTCCAGCAAGATTTTATCTTTGATTTAAATTTCTCTCTTTATAAATTTTGTCTTTTATTATAAATCTCTAAGTTTCTCAACAAAGTAGGTTACCTTCTGGAATATAGACTATTCCATTGCAGTCATGAATGCTTTGTTTAGAAGCTCAAAGTGGAGAGGAAAAAAAAAAAAAAAAGAAATCGGGATTAAGGAGCAATCAACATAAATTTGGAATTGTGCAACTTGCTGGAATCAGGCAGTGACTCTTACTGAAAAATACTGAAAATGTATTTATATGTCAGTGATCATCATTAATTGTTATCTGGTTGTTAATATTGATGATTACACATTGTGTCATTTTAGACCTTTTTCTGTGGAGTGTGTGGCAGCTGGAAGGCAAAGGGCTTTTCTCAGGTACCTCTGGTCTCACGCAGAACATCAGACACAGTGGTAGTAGTACTGCACGGGGAGGGATTGATTAATAAATATAGGGGCATCTGTGATACTCATGATCCTAGCTTAACATGACTGAAGGCTGAAATCTTCAAGCAGCAGAAACATGAGGAGAGTGTGCACATTTTAGAGTGATTAACGTTATAAACTGAAACTGAATGAATTCAAAGATTTTCTGGGCAGTCTGGAGTCATGCTTAAACAGATAAACATGCAGTTCAGAAAATGGGTTTCCACTTGTATGTTCCTATGTATATGTTGATAAATGAAGTTCAATTTTAATTTCAATTTTGAGACTGAGTTGAAATGTAGCAATGAATTCTGTGAAATCAGGGTAGCTTGAGTGTGCGGTCTATTGATAGTAACGTTTTTAGCAGTGTGGAATTATTTGGAGACAATATTTTAAAACTCTAACTGCTACTCTTGGTAAGCCTACTCATAAAAAATCAGTTAAGCATGAATTCAGGCTCACTGCTTTACTAGTATCTTCCATAAAACCTAAAATGATTTTAACTATTGCTTATGTTCATCTACTGTGTACTTAATTTCTGTGTCAGCAGATATGTTTTGTGTTCTCTTTCAAAATAAGAACCATCACACTTAAGTATCTATGACCATGGTACACACTTGTTTGTGACACTTTGTGATGCTGGATACCTAAATTCTTCACCTTTACTCACGTATTTGAATTTTCTGAATAGCTAAAACTTCAGTTTTCTAATGGTAATATCCATGTACATTTTACAATTTATTTTGGAATAGGCAAAGATAGAGCTCTTCTACCTCTTTCTCTATTCTGTTTTGGTATAAAAAATATTTTATTTGCAAGAAACACAGAAAGAGATGCCCGAAAAATCAGCAGGAGCTCTGGAATCCAGTAGTTTGCATCTGATGCCTTTTGCCAGTCCTCCTTTAATGATATACTTCATTCCAACAACCTCTACAGGGTAGTTGTCCTCATCAGTAGGAGGTGTCCTGCTCCTTGCACCTTTGAGCACTGTAAATATAGATAATAAAAATATTTTTCTAGTTTGCAAAACATGTAGTCTAATGAGTCTTATGATTTGGAAGTCCATCTGTGCTTCTGAAGTACTAAAAAGAACACATAATTGGAGCAGCCAGCAGCATCTGGCCAAGGCAGGACTCCCGATGAAGGGGTTTACTGCTCCTTAAAGGCAAGAGCAACGAAGAGCTGGAACTGGCAGGCTGTTGTGAGGGAAGACAGGCAAACAGAAATCTTCATTGCTTCTCATTGTTTTATATAATTTTTCAATGGTTTATAATTTTAATTTTGCACAGAAGTGGGTAAGGGAATCTTTAATGATTAATTGAATTAAGGTACATGTGACTAATTCAATACTTAGGTGCAGAAATATATGCATTATAGAGGGTGTTTAATGCTAAAAGGACAAATATCTCAAAATAGTTTATGCAAAAACTGATTCATTGCAGCATAACTTCAGTTTTGAAGTCAGTTGATTTCGATGTATTTTCGGACTGGAGTAACACAGGAGTGAATCAGTTCCATAATTATTTTGGGGGAAAAATATTATGCTGATAGTTCTGGAGAAATAAGTTTTTCTGTATGAGTCATTACTATTTAGGGAAAAAAGAACATACCTTTCTTCATACTTTTAAATGAATTCCATTTTACATATGCAGAAATGTTTCTTTTTAGGTTTCTCTAGGCAAGGGTTTTTTTTCTCTGTAAATAGCAGATGTCTCAGACAAGTAACAGAGTTCTGACACACTATGTGACAGAATTCAAAAAAAAAAAATCTGATTATTATAATAAATGAAGAGGGACTGAAGATCTTACAGGTTTGCCTACTTACCCTGAAAACAACTTATTAAAAAATAAGATATTGGCTACCACCTTTGACAGCTGAAACTGTTAATCAAACAGAATCAAGTTCATAGCATTTTGGCATCTCAGTGCCAAAGAAGCCAGGGCAGCACTTGGATGGGTGTAAGTTAATTGAACATGTGACACCAGATGCTAGTGAGGAAGAACTTTCAGCATTTATATTATCTGGAAGCATCATTACATTATCTGAAGCAGCTTTAGTGCTGCTTGTATGGAAACTGTTTGAGCCTGTGGAATCCAAATATTTTAAGAACTTGTTGTCAGACTTTATGAAGATGCATAAATCTCATTAATAGATAGGTTATGTGACGTTCCTTAGTTAGCCCAAGAATACATATAAATAAATGAGATAACGTAGGTCTCAAAAAACTTGCAGGTCTGAAATATTTACTTTTGTTTGTTTGTTTACATTACATGAGATAGGTAAGCATCAACCAAAATAGAGAAGTAGAGAAGATGTTGCAAATGATTCACATAGTAAAGAGAAATATTCAAACACAAATGGAGTGTGACCTCTGCAGCTCTTGTCAGCTAAGTATTCTGAGTACCCATGCAGAAATGTAAAATCTTCCTCTATGTATATTAAAACCATAACTTAGTGAGAAAAGACATGTTTCAGAAAGAATGAGGAAAAATACATGACCTGACTAATTGTGACAGGAATATACTTAATGTAAATCTCCAAAGCATGGAAGAACTGTGCTCTATTTCCCACAGAGCTTTATGAGTTTATCTTTGCTTGCAAGAAGCACTCAATTATGGTCAAACTTAGTTTTTACGCTTGACATGCTGCTGTCCAGATTTCAGTAGGTCAGGTTAAAAAATTCTGCCAGTGTAGTCTTGTTCGCAGAGGGAGAAAAAACACCTTTCAGGAATTCCAGTATGAAAAGATGTGGGAACTGATGTTCCCGATGTACCCAGGTTACTGGTTGGAGGAGCATTAGAGTGGTATAAGGTGTATAGTGTTGAGGACCGAAGAAAAAATATTTTCCTCTGACAGCAGAGGCATTTAATAAAATGGAAAAAGTGAAAATGAAAGAGAAAAGTAGCAGAAAAGGCCAAATGAGGATATCTGGCAGCAAAAAGAGTGCCAGTGAATGTTTTTTTCTAGAGATGCTCAGAGAAGAAGCATTGGTAACAGGCCTGCATGGACAAAGAAAATCACTCTGACCCTTTGTCACATGTGAGGAGTCAGATCAACCACTCCCACAGTTATTAAAAACTCAATTTGTTAGTCTCTTTCAATGTAAAGATTTATTCATTCATCAAACCTGCAGAATTGTAGGATTGCTTGACATAGTAGTTGCTAAAACAATATATTTTATATTAGTAAACAAACTAAAGAGAAGTAAAAGAGTAACAAATAAATAATATACCATTGACTACCATTAATAAGATGCTGATGTTCAGACCTTTGTTTGCTTTTAATCCTTTGCCATGCATGCTGTTTCTGTAAATGTTACAGGTATGTTCGTGACTGAAGCACAAAGAAATCTTATCATATTTGAATTGGGAGAAGTACAGCCTGTTTCTTCTTTCTGATAGCGCTGCCAGACTGCGTGCAGAAAGGAGATACTGATAGTTGAACCTTAGCTTCTATCGTTTGGTCATCAATAGCCTTTCCTGCAGATTTCAGATAAGCTGCAAAGGGAGAAAAAAAGTTTGCTTCTGGCTGTAGGAGACGGAAAGCCTGTCTTTGGATATGAAGCCTTTTTTTACTTGAAGAACAAATCGATAAGGTTCTAGAAGATTCAGAAGGTTATACTGTGGCTAATTTTCTGCTTTTTGATTTTCATTAAATGCTGTGACACACTGTGATATTTCACTGCATCTTGCCATGGTGATGTCTCGGAACCCGTATTGTACTCCTTTCATGTTTTGTACACTGGCAATGTACTCCTTTCATATTTCGTTAGACACAGTTGCTGCCTCTCTTCCTAATAATGAATTTTTGAGTTTTGTAATTGATAAATTTCTTTTAGTTGTTTCCTCATGAATTTGATGCATGCTCTTTATTGCTGATGGGTCACAGTTTATTGATGACTGTAGATGACGGATGTATTAAGCTGTGGCACTTAAAGGGAACAAAAAAAGTTAAAGCATATGTTTGTGTTTGCATAGACATACATAAAGCACTGACAATAACTCTTGGAAGCAAAACCGAGCCGTGTGTCCAAAAATTAGTAATCACTGTTAATAATTTGGAGTTTCAGCTTTTGAAAGATACTGTGCTCTGCTTTTGGTCTGTGTTACATATATATGATATTTCATAATCTTTTCACAATTGGGAGAAACGGAACAGTTTTTTTAGACTAAAATGCTTTAAAATAGATTGTTTCAGATGAGAAGATGTAAGGGTGAGATGAAGATGTGATTTATGGATGTGGCCAGTGGTAATGGTGTGGCCAGCGTAGCTCATTTAAGTCTTTATCCTGGCTAGTATTTAAATAATGTGTGTAATATTGAGAATGCACTTAAGCATTCCCTTCTGAGTCTTTGAATCTTTGCTTGGTTTAACCAAAATTAATGACCTGCTCTGCCTTGAGACCCTGAATGGGAAATTGCATTAGGGTCTGCTCGTACAGCTGCCTTGACAGCCATGGAAATGGACAATAAAGCTACAGTTAAACTGTCATTTTCAGGGAAAGATCTGACGGCAAACATGGAAATGCTCCTGATCTGGTGGACAAGATTCATGTGTTTGCTACACATGTCCTTTGCTTAAAAATATTATGATTTGCTGTAACAACTGCCGTGCTACTCGTTTGCACCTTGGGTGGGAAGGAGAAGTGGTGAGGCTGGTGCCCGTACCTCGGGCCGGACAGAGCTGAGGGGGCGCGGGGAGGGGCAGCTGGGCTGGTGCTGGGGTTGGAACCTGTTAGGGCGCTTGGAGGGCTCGGGGCAGCACGCGCCTGCACCGCAGCTGACGGCCTTTGCACGAGTGACCGTTAACGGCCGTCTCGCGCCGGGTTAACGTGTATTTAAGACGCCCCCTCCCCCCTCCTCCTCAGCCTCCTCAGCCTCCTCAGCCGTGCGGCTCTGCCCGCGGCTGGAGAGTACAATGGGGAGCACCAGCTCCTAAATACCTCTGTGCCAGTGCTCAGCCGAGTGGAGAGAGGGTAAGTGGTGATGGCAGGCTTGAATTTCGGGTGGCTGGCGAAATTTCACTGTTCTTAACCCAAAATTTATGAATGTCAAGACAACACCATCACTAAGGCTCTGCATGGGTTTACACTTCTGCACCCTTAGCCTCTGTGTAATTCGTTTCCACAAGTTATGTGTACATTTCGCAGATTTTAAGTTCTGGCTTTAGAAATCTAAATTAAGAATGTACCCTTTAAGGAGAAAAAGGAATGACAAGACTTGCAAATAATGCAAAAGCAAATAACCCATCTCTCCTATGCACCCTTGTGTCGTGTCCCATCCACCTAAATTCAAGGCTTTGTACCTCTTCCCGTCTGCCCCCAGAGGCACTGCTGTTACCTCAGGCAGTGCAAGAGGATTTGGGTCCCCTTGGAAGCCACTGGGTGTCCTGTAGGAAATTACCCTGCAGGAAATCAAACAACAAAACCTGCAGATGTGCCCATTACTTAGCAGCGGTGAATCAGTGTGATGTATTCAGTAAGCTGGGAGACACATAGATCATTTCATTTTCATTCTAATGTATTCTCATTGCCAGATTTCTCTTCTTGCCTGAACCTCCAGTCTAATACTGGTAGACAGCACTTCATATGGCTTGAATTTATGTTAGCAAGAGGTTGTTGCATGCTGAAATAAAAGCAAACTGGAAAGCAAAGTGTGGTTCCTGGTCAGTTGGTGAGGTATTCTAACGCTGATAGCTCAAATGGACTGTGCAAATGACGCTGAAAAGAATTATCCTTTAGGCAACCTCTCTCAGGGCTGGATTCTGCCTCCATTTTGTGTTGTCAGTACTTAGGTAAGGCACTGCTCTGCTTTTTTCTTTGCCACATCTTCAAAGAGTTTAAGGGAAGTGGACTGTATTTTGTCTGTTCACTCTTTTTCTCTGTGATATTTGTTCAGACCATAGCCAGAAAGAGAAGTCACTCAGTGTAGAACTTCAGAGTGTGGTTTTCCTTCTTCAAACTTGCCTTTGTTGATGAGCACTGAAATAGAGATCATTATAGCTAGTAAATTACTGTTATTGGCTTCTAAGATGGTGCATTTGGAAGTGGTTGGAATGTTTGACTGGCGACAGCTCTTGTTATAGGTCCTTTGCAAAATCAGACAGATGTCATTGGTTCATTCACATGCCGTGTGTTCAAGATTTTTTCTTGTATTTTCTACTTTTAGAAGTGAACAACTGCTAAACAACTAAAATGTACAGCGCCAGAATAAAACTAATCTGGTATTGAGCTGCAGTTGATCCTTGCGTTAAGTTGTGTTACTCTTAGTCCCAAATGTCTCACCCAAGGTCACATAAATGATCATCCATGACAGAAGATGTAGCTGAAGCCAGCTGCGTTGGGTCCTAGTCTTGGGCCCTGCGCTCTGGACTGTTGTTCTCTCTTGTGAGACACACCTTTGAAGGCTAATTCTGTCTCTCCAGGTATTTCATGCTGATTATGTGCTTTCTTAATGAAAGTGTATTGATTTTGACCGATCTGCCTTTCATTGTAGATCAGTTTCTTCAGTCTTCTTTTGGATTTTTCCTTTCTGTCAATATTTCTGTAAATGAGAGGTTTAGAAAAAATAACTACATCTTGTTAAATGACAGCCACATCATTCACAACATTCAAGTCTAAACAAGGAAATGAGTAGTAGAATCACAGTATGTCATGATTTTTTTTTCTTATGATAAACATTATTTTCTAAGAAGTATAAGTAAACATAGAAAATCTCTCTTCTACTTTACCTATTGGAATGTACCAATATAACAGATTGCTCCAAGGACTTATCACTCATTTGTTACACATTAATTCACAAAAGGTTACTGTTGTTATAAGTTTGTTAAATTCATTTCTTATGCAGTAGCTCTTATCCTTTTCTCATGCTGTCTCAGTCTTACATCGTGTTTATAGTTATGTGAATTTAAGTATTAAACAAGGCGCTTGATTAAGTACACTGAGGAAAGTGGCTGAAATGTCACGGGCTAATCTTTTAAAAAGTGTATAGAATTCAAAATATGCATATTCATGCCTGTTACTAAATTTGTGTGCACAAATGATAGCATACAGATACTTAATCTAATTGTTATGTGAACAAAGAACAATTTCTATTTATACTGTGAATACAAAAAGACTTAGCTGCAAAAAAAAAAAAAAAATCTCTAACTTACAGCCTAAGGTCTGATATTTGGTCCATTGTGCAAATCACAGATATTAGAAAATGTGTCCCCTTCCAGGTGCAGCTATTGCATTTTTAATGTGATAAGGAAAACTTTGTTACACTGATGAAAGCATACCCATCAGACTCATTTCACTGCATTAGGGGTGGGAGTCTTCCGAAAACTAGACTGATTCATCCTTTTGGTTATTTTGGAGAGATTTAAGCACATCCCAAGTGCTATATGGATTTGGGACCTGCTACAAGGGATGGTTTGCACTATAATATTTTGTAAATTGTTCAGTTAAGAATTGCTTTCAAGAGAGATTTGAATTAATCTTGTGTTTTGAATACGTACGGCTTCCTAGAGGAAGGCTCTTGTTTCCTACTGAACGACCAGGCATATTTAACTGAGTGCTAGCTGAACACAGAACTGTAAGACGGTAGAGATGTTACCCAAATATTGCTTTATATTATGTATGCAGCCCAGGAAACTTAAGTGTCTCTGAGAAAATGTTTTTAAATAAGCTTCTGTGTAAAATTAACCTTGGGAAAAAAAAATCAAGACAATAGATCTTCTAAAATACAATAAAGAAAATCATCTAACACACCATACAAAAAGAGAATTATGCCTTTACTATGTCAGTTGCTATAAATTTTCTAGTAATCATAATGCAATTGTACTTTAATTGCTGTATAATTATGTTCCCATATATGGTTTCAGTATGAATCTCCTTTATGTTTGATGCATTAATTTTATTCATCAAGTGTTAAAACAGTGATTCAAAGTGAAATCTATAGCAAGTGATTGTAAGATGACTAAATTATGATTATAGGGATGTTTGACATAATCAAATTGTGGTATATATGCTTTCAGAAATAGAGTGATATGTGTTTGTTCTAAGTCTTATATGCAGTTACTCTGTATGTGATTTTCTTGTTAAGAAAGGTGACAGAACAGATGTTTCTGACTGCGGAAAGCTGAGGAGTAACAGTCTTGTAAATAGAACAGACAAATTCCACTAAAATTTGATTTTAGAAGGAAGAAAATATGTTTGGCCTATATGCTATTGTGTTTGACTTCCAATTTCTTTATTCTGAACAGCATTGCTTCTCAGATTGACTCTCATTTTATAAAATTGGACTCTTACCTGAAGATAATAGGCCAAGCATTGCTTCTCAGATTGACTCTCATTTTATAAAATTGGACTCTTACCTGAAGATAATAGGCCAGAAAGATATTTTATTGTGTTTCGTGTTTTAGGTTGTGAGGAAAAAATGCAAAGAAGACAAAGTTAATTAAAGAGCTGTTTTTTATGACATGTAGTAGAATATTTGATTGGATGCTAAATGAGATATGAGTGTTGTCCCCTCCTGTCCGGGGTGAATTAACATCAGCTTTCACCCAGTTGTGATTGATGGGGGCACATACCCTCCTGGGGTCCATCATGGCCCTTCCTACTTTTAGGGTCGGGCACCAAGGATGTACTTTATGGGTCTGTTGATGCAGTAATTGGTAGTTGTATGGGGTTGATGATGTGGTAATTGGTAGTTGGTGCAGCTCATTAGTCTGCCTTAGCCTTTAGTCTTGGCTGTTTTGCCAGCACACAATCTGAAAAGCCTTGTTCCTCTCAGCAGGTTTAAGTAGGTCTGGCATAACCTAAACCACAGAGCCTCTTCTGGCCACAAACCTCCCCAACTGCACACTTAACTGGGAGCTGGAGAGGTGAGTGACTGATTTTCTTCCAACAGCTGGCAGGCAGACCAGGCAGCATTCCTAAAAAGCTCTGAAAGATGGGGTCAGTTTTATTGTTGGACAGGCAGGCTGAATGGTGGAGAGGTCAGTATGTGTGGCCAAGTGTGCTGCACCTGAGTAAGCAATCATATTTGACTAGCTGAATTAAGAAATCCTAAATGTTTATTGTCAGCATGGACTCACTGCATGTGACACCCTCAGTGCAGAGTCCAACACTGAGGCTGGACTGATGGATGAGGTTCAGTCTTTGTGATAGAATAGCCAAGGAGAGCAGGAGCTATAAGCCTCAGTCCTATGGTACTTGATCCTGGGATGCTGACAGATTAATATTGCATCTCATTTATTCAGTATTATGCAGAATTGGATTGAGAGGTTTTGTCGTCTTCTAATTGGGGTGACTTGGGGGACCCACTATCTAGGAAATTATACATAGAAATTTTAAAGAGGTGCCAATAAATAAAGATTGTGTCAAACCCTTGAGAAGCTGCTAATACATATCTGTCTTTTGTGACTTACCTAGATGAAGTTCTGTAGGCAACACATATTAACTTTGTGAAAGGGCGAATATTGCTGATCATTATGGAAATGAAGCCAGGAATATTATTTCCATATATATATATATGTGTTAAAATCATCATGCTATCTACTAGTTGTTTTTTTTTGGTATTTTTAATTGCAGATGACTGTGGTGCTGCCTGAGTTTATAACAGGTGTTTTGTTTTTAATAACAAACAGTGCAAGAGTCATATTTGCCATCATAGCCTTGTCCTTCAAAATTAGAAGTGAATTAGTAATCCAAGGAAGGAGTTGATAGATTTAATAAAGTGCTTTGGTAGCAAATAATCTATTCAGAGAATGTTTATAATTTAAAAGCATTGTGCTGGGGTTTCGATATTGCACATCAGCAGGAATAAAAATATTGAATGTTAAAGTAGAAGCTGTGGTGACAGAACTGTTAAAGAAAATGTTTGCTTCTCAAAAAAGAAAAAAAATCTGAAACAAAACCAACAAAACCCAGAAAAATCATGTTTATCATCTGAAGTGCTCTAAAGAGCAGCAGCAGAAATGGATTACTAAATGTGATAATGCAGATTCCAGTGGATGCTTAAGTGTAAAATGTGAGTTCTCTACAGTACTAATGTATTCAATGAAAAGCTGCATACAATGCTAACAGCTTGCTCTTATAGAAATCTACAAGCAAGTCTACAGAGAGGAATGAGAGAGATTAGGAAGCTGTGAAGGGCTAATCATGTGCAACAAAATCCTTTGTCACTTATTATGTTGTGGTTGAGAAAAATCTTCTCCCTCACTGGGGTTGTCTGGGCTCTGAAACTGGTGCTTCCCCAGGTGAGAATCAGGTGAGGGAAGTCTTCGGGTTCCAGAGAGGGAGTTCAGAGGAGATGCTCTGAAGGTGATGTGGGGGAGTGTGATATACTTTAAGCTTTGCTATACAGTTTCCATAATTACAACTTTACTTGTAAGGCTCTGTTGTACTCTTTAGTCTCCACGTGTATCACACTGTACAAACATCTCTATTATGCCTATGAATTTCACAGGAGAACAGAGAGAGGAGATTGAATACGTCCTGAATGCTCAACAAAAATTATTTCTGATTAGCTTATGCAGAGTTTTGTCAAGTACCTTGAAAATTAGGATATCTAGTGGTAGATATATAGGAAAGATGTCTGGTTGAGTAACTTGCAAACTTGCACATCATACTAAATATCTTTGTTATTGATCTGGAAGAAATAAAATGGAAATTTCCAGAGATAGCTGAGATAGCCAGATCTCAGATTGAGAGATTCCAGAGATAGCAAGGACAAGCAGTGAATGCTGGAGAGGATAGAGAAGTTTACATTTACACAGGCACTTAGAAACTGAAGAAAGGGCCAGAAAATATATTAAAAAATTAAAGTTCAGAGAAGTGAACTTAATATATCTGGAAAATAATTTAGCTATTTAGTGGGAGGAAAAAATCAGCAAGACATCAAGGAATGAAATTGAACAGCAATTTCCATTTTATTATGCAGGTGAAAGTCTGAAAGAACTACATTGATTCCTAGGAGTAGCAAATTATACCTTTCTGACGCATGAATGTGATTCCTATTGATACATCTGCATTAAACTCTTTTATGTCTGAGAACAGGGACTGTTGTTGCAGAAGTACTGGTGGTCTGAAATCAGGAGATGGCTGTGCACTGATTTGCGAGCTTAACTGAACCTCTCTCTAGCTGTGGTCTTAATTACATGTTTAGCTTTAAGCTGGCTAAAGTCCGTGACCTTAAATTTAGCTTTTTAGACAAGTCTCTGTGGGCTCTTCACTGTGTAGGAAAAGCATGGTGTGTTACTGTGATCTGCTCACTTAGCAATATAATTTTTCTACCTATAGCCCTTTGGGAAAAATATAAATTCTCTTTCCAAACTGGTTTGATCCCAAAGAAAGTGCATAGATTATTTTTCCAATCAGACTTCATCTCTGTCCTTGGGCAAGTTACTTCAACCACCTGCATCTCCATCCTCATCCCCACCATATGCTTTTAAACTTATACTTCTTAACTATTATGTGCTGTTTACTAAAGCTCGAAACTCAGCCATCTCCTGCTATGTGTTTGCATGGTGTAAGCACTCTGGACATTGCTGTAGGTTAAATAAGAATAATATCAGGATGGACATAAAACGAAAGGTGAGAAAGAAAAGCGATACTTTGCATTCTGGGATGCCACTCAAACAGAAAAGCTTTCATGCCTTGGCTTTGAGAGTGAGGCATTTGGCAGTGTCCATTGCCCGTGTGAAATTTTATTTGTTGAAGTGTGCGCCACAAAGTGTCAGCAGATCATAACACTGTATTCTGCCCCTCTGAAACACCAAGAGACAGTTTGTGGGTATCACAAAGCATTTGAGGGTCACTGGCAGTGTGCAGTCTTGAACTGAGCTGCTGATTAGGTAGTACCCTCATTATAGTATGTTTTAAAGGATTTAATTATATATGTGTGTATATATACACAATGCAATTTTGGGGCTGCTCACTATAATCGTTTGATTTTTTTTTTTTTTTTGTCTGGAGTGAAGCAAGCCTCAGGCTGACAGAAACAAAATAACTGCCTACATTCTAGGTTACTGTCTCTGAATTATGATCTAAAATGCTGGAGTGCCTTTTCACCAACTTCTGTCAGTTTTCCTTCCCCATCTTGGTGATGGAGTAGCTGTAAGTGGAGTGTGCACACTCTCGCTGATTAAAGCCTCAGAAATCCATGAGTGGTGGTGCTTCAGGGAGTGGTCATAGGTTACGTAGTGAGAGGTGATTACCTGGACGTGGCCAACTCAGCTGCTTCCTGGTTGAAAGTGAGGCAGAAGGGTTATACTGATGTGTCAGTGGCATCTGGGTGATAGATACTCAGAAGGTCCCTGAGAGGCTCCTATGTTTCAGCAAATATGAGTACGATCCTGAAGTCTTGACCTCCATTCAGCAAGGCAATATCTTTGTAGGAGCTGTATGAATGTGACACCAATTGCTGATGCCTGTCTATGACAGTGGCCTTTGGCAGACTATTGGTGTCCTAGTTTTATTTCTTGCTGATTCAACAGGATTACTAGTCTGGGGGTTATCAGACCTTCTCACACTGATTTCTCAGCATGTACATTTCTCTATTTGGCTTGTGGTGTTATATGTCTATGTGACAGAGTGAGTTTCTGTGGTTAAACACACGTAGTATGTGATTGCTATTTCCTTTTCTTTGTTTTCAAATGCACTACTCCTTCAGTTCTTCCTTGTTGGTGCTTTGGTAAACCTGGTTCAATATAAATCATTGTTGGTCCACATACATCACACTGCTTTTTGTATGGTTTGCCACGCTGGTCAGCGCAAAGCAAGTTTATCTCGCTGCGGTCTCATTCAAACTGTCTCCTTTGCCAGGAACTCTCTGCCTGGACATGGATGTGCATCTTTCACTTTCCTGCTGAATTTGCTCCTTGAACATGTTCTGCCTAGAACACTTTTTATCTTAGCTATTTACAGACTAAATGTTAGTACAATTACATTTAAACCAAAACAAAAACCTACTATGTTATCTTCAATTCATACTTATTAGTTTCTGAGGTGACTGGATAATTATATTGTTGTTCTGTCTTATCCTTCCTTCTCCTCTATTTTTCTCTTAATTTAGTTTATAAGCTCTTTTGTACAAGTAGATCTGTCTTTACAAACATTACTGAAGTCCATGTGCTTTTCTGTTCTCTATTACTACTAAAAATTGTCTAGGTGTAAGAGAATTCCTCTGGGTGTTCCCTAAATAGCCTCCATTGTTATAACATTGCCTGACAGCTCTTTCTTATTGCATACAACCTTGCTGACTATGCAAGGAAGTGCCATGCCCTTGATGTGTTTGTTGCTGCAGGACTTGGTGATGGCTTTTAGTATGGGCTGGAAAAGACCAGCTAAGAGTTTTGGTGAAATCAACAGACAGACAGAAGAGGGATTTGGTCCTGGTCTCACTTCTGCAACTTTTTATTATTTGGTGTCTTTTTGGCCCACACACTGTTCTTGTCAGGTCACTGCTGTCATTCTCCATTTAGATCTGAAATAGTCCATGGCTGATCCATAATGAGCATGTGTCATTGTGGTGTTGAGTTACAGACCCTCACAGTCTTGCTTAGCCAGGAAGTCAGGGAAGGCATATAGCCCACCTTTTTCCCTCAATGTTGTCTTTGTGTTACCGTTTGCTGTAACCCACCAAGTTTCTGTGCTGTCTGCACTGCTATTATGAAAATCACAGTTTCAGGATAGAAAGTACGCTAATTCTTTTCATTGTCATAATTAAAGCAGGACCTTTAAAATAGTGAAGGTGGTAACTATTTATTTGAAAACTGCTTGGAAATAAATCCATTGTTGGGTTTAGTTGACCGTGTTCACAGGTGCAGATGAAAATTATGTAGAGAAACATCTTCTCTTGACTGGATTTCTGGGACAGGAAGTTAGTGGATCCATCTGCCTCTACCCCCATCCTGCTGTTACTGCCTGCTCCTTTCTGAAGACTTACGGGCAAAGCTGTTTGCTCATGTTTCACGAAAATATCTTAAATGCTAAGAACTTTCAGAGTCTTTCAGAGTGAGTGAGGCACTGCAATACACATAGGAAGAAAGATCTTAACAGAAAATGTTAAACTGCATGCCAGTGGAGTGTTGAACAGCACATCCGGTGTGATCAAATCCTCATAGCAAATCCATAGATTAAAGAAATGAACATCATCTTTAGAGATTCAGGATTTCCACTGAATGCTGTGCCATCAGAAGGCTAGGCTGGATGGTTTCAGTTCTGGTGTCTTACTTTACATCAATACTTCAGTTCCACTGAGATATTGTTCAAGACAGGAAAACTTTATCGGTCATCTGATCTGTGGTCTGTCAGTTCGGAAATGCACCCAAAGAGCAGTTCAGGTGTGTGCTTTTAAAAATATTTCTTTGACAAGGATGCATTATCTCAACAATACTATACATCATCTCAACTACAGTATAAGGTATACCTCTGGGACAGTAATTACCTTGCAGTCCTCTGTGGTGAGATCTACTGCAAATGAATAATTCACAGTTGCCAAACATAAGTGAACTCTTGATATTAATTTAGAACTTTTTGTGGATGGGCTTTCTTCTGGAAAGTATCACAAGGGAACAGATCAAGGGTAGCTTGAACCTCAGAGAATTTCTGACTGTTAAGAAAACAATGGAGTTCTTTGTTCTTTTTTTTTCTTCTTCTTAATACATTATGAAATCTAATTTTCTGTTCCTTGATTTTGAGCTTCTTGCCAAACAGCTTTTTTCCCCCACTTGGGTTGTTGCCAAAATATAGTATAAACAAATTAGCACGTTTTCAAAAGCTTTAATCTTGTTGCTTTTTCAATACTGAATAGCAAAGAGTAGACAAACCAGAGGCATGAAATCTTAATTTTAAAGATCCAACTAACTTAGTCTCCTTGATATTTTTAGCCTTGAAGCAAGTAGGTTGCTTTTGAAACATTAAATTACATATTTAATTCTAGCAATGTTATCTTTTTTTTTTTTTTTCCACTTTATGTTCTACTGGGAATGGAAGGTGTTTGGCAGAGTAAGGTGTTGATTATGTGCTTATTTATGGTAGGTGTATGTATACTTGTATACAAAATGTGCACTTACTCTCCAGAGACACTTTAATGGGAAAGATCAGGAATCATTGCTGAATTATATCTTTGTTTTGGAAATGCCTCTTTATTATCAGCTATAATGCAAAATCATCTAGCTCAGTGCTTTACACTTTTCAAATGATGTACAGTTCGTTTGGATTCTTATATCAGAAACTTTACAAATATTCAACACATTTTTTCCAGTATCAAACTCAGCTATTGATAATATGTATTTATTTGGGCAGGGTACATTTTTAATTAAGAATAAAACTCTCAAAAAAATCAATAGATAACGACAAGAATGAATGATGGTGCTCATAGGGTGCGATGCACCCAAGGACCTCATTCCTGTGGTGGATGCTGTTCTTGCCACAGAAAGCTACTCATCAGTTAGCCAAGGGCAAGTTTAGTAGCACAGGCATAATCCCAAGTATTATTATTTTAGCATCTTTTCTGAAGGAAAAATTAGGTTTACTGTCTGTTACGTGACTTCTTCCCTTCCCTACATTCACCTGCCAGCAACTGCTGGCAAGTTTTAACCACTTCATACAGAAAGTTGAGGATCTGAAGGAATATTTTCTGCAAGTTTCTTGAAAACTAGTGACTTTGAAGCAAGAGACTGACTGTTGGCATCCTCAGTGCAAAAGAAGCCAATTGGGTATGCATTCTGTTTGGCCTGTCACTTGAATGTTGAACACAAACACACTTGCTAGTTGGCGTGTGTACAAAGCCTCAAAACACCTACAACCAACGCAACCTCATGTCAGCTTGCAGCCAGGGGAAGGAAGGTGGTGATGGACTGGGAGGAAGCATGGGGTACATTGGAGCTATTGCTGATGGAATGGGTGGACTAACAGGTAGAAATGTGAAACTCCAAGTGGGTATGAAGGTGAACTAGCAGCATTAGATAGGGTGAATGGTGTTTTTGCTAACAGTGTGGAACTTAATGTGCAAATTCACAGAAAAGGTGGCACCATTCATTCTACTCCCCTTGGAACAACCTGTCTGTTGCCATTAAAAGCTTGGTATCTTTTTGTTTTGCAACTGAACAGAGCACTTCCCTGTGTGTCTGAGTTGGCCTAGCTGTCACAATCTGCATTAGCTTGCCTCAGAAGTCTGTAATTCAGAACGTTCTTTTTTATCCATCCTAATTCCAGTTTTGGCTTGCCTGCTAAGATTGCTTAGAAAGGCTACTTTTTTTCTTGCCAGGTCTGAAGGTCAGAAAAAAAGCTCACCCCAGGCAAACTTTTGTTTTAAACAGAAACCTGAGACATTTTAGCTCTAGCCTGAATGTGTAAGATGGGGTATGGTAAATGGAGTAGGACACAACATAATTTTTTTTCTTGCGTGTCTTATTTCACAGGGAATGGCACTAAAAAGATTGTGGTGGCTATACAGTCTCTGGTGTGAATTACGAAGGAACTGCAGCACTTGCAATATCTCCGCAATCTTCCCCAAATTCTGTAGTTGGCTGACATGGTACTGAAATGCTATTAGCTAGTAAAGGGAGAGGTTAATTTCACGCATAATGAGTTATATGTCTTGAGAAATGTCTGTAAAATATTAGTATATTTCTGGAATTCTTGGATATGCTATAATGGAAGCATTGTCTGATGTCTGCTGTGATTTCCTGTCCTCTGGGCACAGCTGAGGGGTTGCAAAGCTATCTGAATATCTGAAAAACGCTCTAGGAAATATTGACACTTGTGGCTAATAGAAAAGTACAGAGATGGAATTGCTGTTTTGTCTAATACTAAAAAAAATATATATTTTTTTACTGTGCTATCTGAAACTGAGATTGTAGAAGAGGTAAATAGAAATACTAAATTTACTTTGGAGTCCTTTGCTTTTTTATTTTTTATCAAGAGACTGTTTAATTTGCTCTGCTGAGTAGTCTCCCCCATCTTGCCTCACCTCTCTCCAGTATAAATAACATATTGGGCACCTGGAGGTGTAAGTGTATCAAGCTATTTTCATTTCACAGGGGCAGCAGTGAAGCTTGTAGGCGTTTCAATTGAGATGTAAAGATTATAGGAACACACATTTGCTACATGGGGCTAAAACCATTTTCTTTTGCTTTCTGTAACTTCACCCAAGAAAACAATATGAAAGCATAGTCTGTGTGCCGTCCATTGAGTTCTGATCACATCCGTTAAATAATAATCCTAACTGCAAGAAGTCCTTCCACTAGATATACAAATCATCCAAATATGAGCCTCCTACTTCATTGCACTTTATGTCCAGTGGGAGAGAGATTGAAGGAACTTAATTAAATTCATACTCCATATCAGCCAGTTTAGACTAGATTTCTAAGACAATTGTTGCAGGCAACTCTGCTGTAAATTAATGGTTAATTTAATTTGACCTTTTTAGAATGCACATTCCATAAGTAACTTTCCTAAATATCTTACATGAGTTACTCAATTAAAGACGTGTAATTTGCTTTCTTTGACTTATTTTATTGCTTGTCATGGGTTTTCAGAGCATTCTGCAGCTACTTCCCAATGTGATATAACTGAAATGAAAGTCAGATAACTATCAAATGTCTAGGCAGCTTTGAACCCAAGGAAAATGAGTAGAGTCAGGTACTATTTAACTGCTCTAGGATACATTTCTTCAAGCTGCTTCATGGTGTTTTCAGAGATGTTATGTTTCCTGCCATTGCATGGGCCTCTTGACCTCTTCTGAGAACATACTCTCCCTTTATAACTACAACAATCAGTTACATGGAAAACTAAATTTATGAGTATACTTGATGATTGTCTCTCAACTTTTTAATAAAAATTAAGCAATTTTGTTCCACTTCTAATGTACTTAGAGCCTCAACAGCACTACTCTTTACCTCCCTTAACCTAGCACAGTGAGCCCTGCCTTGTCCCATGCTAACCTGCTTGAGAATTTTATCTTCTTTAATCCTCATGTGGGCAGGTGTCATGGGTTAGCCTTGGCCAGCAGCCAAACTCCTCCCCAGCTGCTCCCTCATTCCCCACTCAGTGGGATGAGGGAGAAAATAGGATAAGGGAGCTTCTGGTTCTCTGGATGAAGGCAGCAGATGGCTTAAGTTACTGTTGCATGCAGCAGAGGCTCAACTTGTTGAAAAATTAATTTATAGCCAATTAAAATAGATTCAGCAGTGAGAAGCCAAAAGACAAGCTCTTCAAGTATTATGTACATTAAAACAACTGATTTCCCAACTCTTTCTCAAGCTAAACTTCACTTATTTACTTTAGACTTCTCTGCATTTCCCCTCATCCATGAGCGGCACAGGAGGGATGGACAAGGTGGGAGTGAAGTCACTTCATAACAGCTCCTCTCTGATGCTCCTTCCTCCTCCTTTTTTCCCCCTTCTCCAGTGAGGGCTTTCCACAGGCTGCGGTCCTGCTGAATAAAAGTGCTCCTGTGTGGGCTTTCCATGGGCCTCAGTTTCCTTCAGGAATTGTCCAACTGCTCCAACCTGGGTTATCCATTGGCTGCAGGGAATCTCTGTTCTGGTGCCTGGTGTACCTTCTCTCACTCCTTCTGTGACCTTGGTGAGCTCTGATCTTTCTCAGTCTTTTCCTTCTATGCTCCTCAATCTGTCTAATGTTTTCAAAAGCATGTTAGATACTAAAATAATGCTTCTGTATAGCCAAGATGGCACTCAAGGAAGTTCTGAGGAGAGCTAGGGTTAGGAACTACATTCAAGGCCTCTGCAACTCCCCTGAATTTTGTCAGGGGTGAATGCTAGCCCTTGTCTACATGTGGGAGTCACACCTATTCTGCAAAGTGATATAACTCCTTCATGGAAACAATTATTGCAGAATTACTAAGTCAGTTAGCTAAAGTGATAGAGATAACACTACCAAGCATTTGCCTTTAAATAGGTCTGTAGTCAGTGTTTGTGAGGAGATGAGTGGAAATGGGGTGAGACTAAGAAGTAGAATGTTGTGCAAAGAAGGAATATTAACCCTGAAGAAGGGAACTTTTTTTTATTTAGAAGATGTTAGAAACTGCCTGAAAGGAAAAAGTTAGGAAATTAAATCATTTGAGTGAAGGCACTCAAAGAGCATCTTATTAGCATCACAGAAGGGACAGTATGCACACCCCAGAATGTAGAAAGGAAAAATAGGGAGGAAGGCAAGAGCCCATGTAATGTATTCAAGGGATAAGTTATAATAGCTTATTGAAGCTAAAATCTGTCCTTTAGAAATAGACTTGGAGTCAAAGCCATTCTAATAAAATGAAAAGGAATTTGGCAGATAAGAGAAGCCAAGCAGGAGTTTGAAGAAGTAATACTCAGAGATACAAAGACAAGAAATAAGTGATTTAAGGTGATCAGAAGTAACTTGCCTATAAAGAAAAATGTTGGATCTGTTAGACCACTGGGGTAGAGAAAGGGCATCCAAAAATGTGGCAACCTGCAGAACTGCATGTGAATTTTTCTTTCCAGGCTGAGGGTCTTGTCCCCCTCTGAGCCCAGAAGAGGCTAAAAGGCACTTCTTGGGAACACTGACATGTAATTATGGAGTGCAAAATGTGGATTCTTTTCAGGTAGAAACCTTTAAGGCACATGAAGTTTGTTTTCGGAATATCATCTTTGGGACAGCACACAAAGATGCATGAGTAACAATTCCATGGTTATCTTACAGTATGCATGGGTTGATACACTGATGGGAAGTATGGATTTTTTTTAACATGCCACTCACCTCCTCAGATGCAACCTATAGGTCGTTTTTTGTTGACTTCACACTGTGTTGGAAATCCCTTTCTGAAGCTCTTCTACTTTTTGGCCTGCAACAATAATTAGCTGTTTTTCTTTCCTCCCTTCCCTCGATATTCTTTTTCCCCATTCTAAGCAGTATCATCTGTCATTTAAAATCTGTGTAATTTTCATTCCTACTAAAGAAATCTCAACATTCTGCTATTTTGTCTCAAGCTTCCTTTATGCAACGATTTTAGAATTATAGCATTTATTCTGTTTGATAGAATCCTGTGATATTTTATTATCGCTTTTGAGAGAAAATGGTTAATACTCTGAATCTGTGGAGGAAAAAAAATGAATTTTCTACTTCTTGGTGTTAGATAGTTCTGAAGTTACCTGAATTAAATGTGTATCTATTTACTTTCTTCATGGCTCTATTTCATCAGTTTTGTTACTAATGTTTAGTTATCAGAAATACATTTAGCATTTCTATCTCTTCGCAGCCTTTGTAGTTTTCTCAAACAGGATGTGAAAGAAATTTGAAAGATTTTATTGTAGGGTAAGAAATGTGTAAAAGTGATCCTCTACTTTGCATCTAGAGCAAAACATATCTGATATTCTGCTCAAGTACTTCAGTAGTGATATGAGTAGTCTACAAGTTTATATTTCTTAGATTTTATTTAAAATAACTGTTAAGATAACTGTCATTTCTTTGTGGCTATATGTTTTTTGAGAATAATATTCAAATTTCTTAGCTTTCAGGAACAATAATATCTGATAATAGGTTTTGGTTCTATATAAATGTCTAAATTGCTTTATTAATCCACTTTTACTGATAAAGAAAATTTGCAGGTTCATCAGAGATAACTAATCTGTCCTACCTTATTACAGGTTCAGAAAAAATCAGGCTGTTAACAAGCTCAAATACATATTGTGCCCCTATAAGCTTCTTCTGTAAGAAATTAAATCATTTCAGTTTTTGTCTTATTGCTGTTGACAGACTGAGTTATTTAAATGTAATAATTTAAATAAAATACTGGTAGCACTACTCATTAATTCCAAAAGACACATGTCAATAATTGTCATATTTGAAGTTTTTATTTTATTTTTTTTAGACTTCTCTGCTGCTTTCCTCTTTAGTCCTGTCCAAGTTCTGACTACCTCATCAAAACAGTTCTGGTTAATCAACATCTGACAACTTTCTGGACATAAATGCTGAATGATAAAGGCTGATTGAACTGAAGTTAATTTTCGTTTCACTTTTACCATCTAATAATTTAGCAGCTGAGCATCAAAAACCCTTTACCACAATATGCCTGCAGGATCCTTAGTAGACAGTACATAGCTCAGTGGAGTTTGCCTCAAAAGAGATGTTACAGCTCAAGTGATTTTGAAATATTTGAAAGCTGAGAGACTTCGCTGCTCATGAGAGTATAATGGAAATTGTCAATTAGAATACAAATATACTAATTAATGTATTGAAAAATTAAAACCCCAATAAGCATATAACACAGTTAACAGCCAACTTGCTGACAAGCAAAATTAAATCTATTCTGAATGCCGTATTTGTACAAGCAAGAGACGCTGTCACAAAATAGAAATTTCATAACACAGTACTTAGTAAAAATAAGACTTTTGTAGGCTCATGATTTGTCTTTTCCTAAGATGTTGATGGCATATTAACTTCATTGCATGAAAGAGAGCACTGAAATTTTTTTTGGCGGAAGCCAGTCTTTTAGTGCATATTCATAATTGTGTTTGCTTGATTTAATGTTGTTCTCCTGACATTCAGCCTAAAATGCACAAGCAGAGGAAGTTACCATATTAGCTGTAATTGACATCCTGATGTCCACCAGACGTTTACCAAATCCAGTACACATTTCTTTTAGTTTGGGAATTTTGTGTGCCAGTTAAATTTTCCTACAAGATTTTCTTTCAAATACTAATTCAATGCTAGTAATCAAAGAGATTTTTTTTTTATGAAGAAACCTCAGTGGCAAGACTGTTCCACCCTTAAAAGGGATCATTGATATTTGAGATTGTTACAGAGCGTTCTTGTTGATTCCCACCAGAGGACTTGGGCATGCAGTTAAATAAAATTAGATGTAGAAAGCCGTGTTTTGACTCATGTTAAAGGCTAGATCAAGCTCTCTAGTGAGTGCTTAGGATATACAGAGTTCTTTCTGATCAGATAGTTTTTCATTGATGTCAATGATATATGTGAGAGACAATTCTGAGAGATTAAAGAGAAATCTTGGAGTTAATGGAATTTATCAGAAAATTATTATTAGTTCTTGTTCATTCGGGCATAAAAGCATAGAAAACTTGATGTTGTAAGAGAAAAATGTTATAGGTGTAACTTGAGGTGGATGAGGATTGCATTTTCTTGTAAATTTGTGATACAAATCTTTCTGTATGGCATTTCAGTTTCAGACAAAATTTGTTTGAATTAAGAAGAGTCATACTAATTTAGAAATTTAGTGAGACTCTGGGGAAAATCACAAGTGACAGCAGCTGTTTTTTAAGCAATGTACCTTTATTCTGATGTAATTAAAAGTACCCCTGCCTTTCTTCTCCCTTTGTGTGCAAATGTGCTCACATGCCTCACGTGTGTGTGCGCGCTGATTGACCCAAATGGTCTTTTAATGTGCCGGAAAAAACAGAATGCAAGAGGTAACATCTTTCAGATGCTATGTCAAGTTCATATTTCTGTGGTCTATTGCCTTTAAAACTTTCATATTTTCTGCAGGGATTAATCATAATTTTGAGAATAAGTTCTTGTTTGGGTAATTACATTCTACCTACCTGAAACTCCTTGTAGCTTCATTTAATTAAACATTCACATTCCATGCTATTAGTCTTCAGTTGCTGTATGGCACATCTATCTGCAAAAATAGAAAAGAAATGCCCTAATTTTAGGGAAAGTCAGTCTTTCAGGGGAATTATCATTGTCCTAATGTTTTTTTCTCCAGTAAGAAAGAACAACTGAATTCTCTAATTGAAGATTAATAGACAAGAGTAACTTCATGTTTAAATACAATTTTTCACATTTCTTGTTCAGTTTAATTTGATTGCAAAATATTTCATGTAAGGAGAAAAAAATCTGAAGTATTCTTTAGCAGAAAATTATCATACACTGTCAATATATGAGATGCAAATGGTATACCTGGTAGCTGTATCAATAAATTATCTTCAATTTAGACCCACAAAGAATATTAAGACATCTGTGTGCTGCATTTGCTAACACCTGGATGGCTCTGAACAAACTAATTCCCTTGAGCCACATGTTGAAAACATTACTTCAGGACAAAATTTTGTTATAGGGAGTATTACTAAGAAAAGTCAAAGTTATATTAAATATTAATATTCATTTTAAATATGCAGAGTGCAGACAGGCCTGAAAGCCCACATCTCTGTAAAAAAAAATAAAACAAATGCTGTAGTATGTAAATATGTAAATTATGGGGTTTATTATTTCTTATTAGGGTTTCCATATTTTCTCCTGATTGGCATTCCTGTAACAGTCTTCTGGCAACTTAAATTCCAGCAGTTTTTTCCCTTCAATTTATTTTTACATGTTAGTATACTTACTGTGCTGAAACATACTGGTGGTTCTGAGATTCATACCCCCAAGGAACTCAAGGTAAATGGTCTGCATATATAACAACAAGGCTAAGTACTCAGAAGTTGTGTAAATACAGAAGCCATGGCTGATGTCAGAGAGGAAAGCAGTTTGAGATTTCTTCAAGAACAACAGAGGACCTAAAAAACTTAATCCTTCCACCTCTCTCATATCAAGACTTTTGGTAGCACAACGGTCCATGACTGTGTCACCTGTGAACTGAGAAGGAAACAGAGGTACACAAAATGACTGCTGAGAGACGTGGTGTAACTTAATGGAGTTGAAAAATTGGACAATAAATACTCTTTTTGTCCCACCTGAAAGCAAAATCTACCAAAATCCCCATTTTAAGCAGGGAAAATAGTCAAGGTTTTCCTGCTTCCAGAGATATCTCTGTGGATTTCCATACAGAAGAGAACAAATAAACCCTTCTTAGCAGTTGAGTTGAAGATGGGGATTCATTCTCTCTTGGCTGCGTTTACTTCAACAAACTAAATTAAAATAAAAAGTAGCAGCTATATGTCCCTTTTGTCATTCAAATCTAAACAATTGATGTGAGCTTGATGTGAAGGAAAATACAGTTTTTCTTTTGTGAGAGATCTTTTCCCTGGGCACTAAGATAATTTTCCTTCTTTTCTTGTTTTTGCTTTTAAATAAAAAACAGGAGAAACGACAACAAAACCCTTCCTGGTTGCTAAACTTATCTGGAGAAATCAGTGCTGTATGGGAGTAGATCCACACTATTCTATTGCTTTTCTGTCTCTAGATTTTGTAATATTTTGCAGAAGTAAATCTAAATACAGACTTTATGCTGTTATTTTAGGACAAGTGTAGCCACCTGCTTCACATGCTGACAGTTCACAATTAATTTCCTGCAGCATGCATGTTCTGCCGTTTCAGTTTAGCAGGTTTAAGGTGACCCCACATTAAAGATTCTCTGAGGTCTTAATTTCCTTTCAGGGAAAGAGAAAGAAGTAGAAGAGGTGTGTGCTTGAGAATGGTTATCAATTTGGAGAATGGTTATCAATTTGTTTCCCTTCTTTTTAAAAGCAATTCATTGTAGTAACTTATCTGTAACAGCTTTCCACAATTTTTTTTGGCATCAGGGAATATATATTTCTGGGTCTCTTTGGTCTCCGGCCTGACTCTGGTAGTTTGAGCTTTCAGCTTAGTCAGCGTCATGATATAGCAGTCAGAGTTGATGTCCAGGTTCCAGGAAATCCAGGAGAATCTCCCCTTTCCTATCCCAAAAGACAGTGTGCATCATTTTACCCACTGAGGGCTGTGTCTTGAACTTTTTCTTCAATGGGGAATTCACGTCACCGCTCTATGGACTGCCATTTTGACTCCGGCTCATAGTGGTGACATCATGTCTGGTCACTGGTAATGATATAGTCCAGGAAGCTGTCACCTTCAGCCTTGTATATGTTCATTAGGTTCTGACAAAGTTGCATATGGTGTTCTTTCTGATCCTGTGTATTTGTGGGACCTACCTGGTGCAAACTTTCTGATATTCCAACATTATAGAATCATAGAATCATAGAATGGTTCAGGTTGGAAG
>WBMW01001901.1:97309-237443 GCA_013396635.1 Penelope pileata | reverse complement strand
TTATTGCTGAGTGCCCAGAACACTGTGGAAAACTAAAACTAAACAGGACAACTAAAACACTGACCCTGTCTTCTGTTTCGTTGATTCTATGATTCTATTGGAGGATTGCTGGGAGTTTTTCCAGCCCTGTCAGAGAATACTGCTGGCAGAGTTGACCTTAACAGACACATGGACCTATTTTTCAAAGGACTCTGTGCACGTGTAGCTCGTCAGTAGATTCAACAGGGATTTCCAGACTTTCATGTGTATTCTGAACTGCAATATTAAGGTCAGTGGTGACCTTTCTTTTTGCTGTCTCTAATATAAAGCAAGTGCTTGCTATGAGGAGAGTGATGCAATATCCTTATTTCCATTGAGCTGGGATCTTTGTACAGTCATTATAGCCATTTACTCTAGAGAATGGGGGAGCACAAAACACTTAGTCCTTCTCACTCTGGAGATATTTTGTCTTTAAAATATATTTCTGTTCTGGGAAATGACTTTGTGACAAAGATATTGTGGGGCTGCAGAAATGGTTTCTGTTACTAGAAAATAGTTGCAAAATTATTTTACCCAGAACTTATTAATTTACTTTAGCATAGTTAATTTGAGCCTGAAGCTGAACCACCAAACCCTCCATTTCAGCTCTACAAACAGCCTGGCACACAATAGCCAATCTGCTTCCTAATTTACAGATTATGGACAGCAGGAAAGTCTTGGCAAGTCAAATGTTGTCCCAAAGTGAGGCTGTCATTTCACTTCTTCCATTCTACCTGAAACGCTGCTGAGGGAGATGGGACAACTAAGAACACTGCTGCAGAGAAAGCATTTGCCAAAGGGAGATGGGGTCTTCTGTTTGTTCCCCAGCTGGTAGCAGTAAGTAGGGTCCTGAACTGTGGGATGTGACATGTCACTGTTTCACTGTCTCTGTCTCAGAGCATACCAAAACCAAGTCCTGCAAGTATACTCTATTATTTGGTTGTTTTACCAACCTAATTGCAGCTTTTTCCTCTCAACAGAAAACAAGGCTGTTTTTTTCCACACTTTTCAGTTTTTCTGTCTCTGATTACTGGAGAGGCTGGTGTATTTGGCGCACCTGAGGGCAGGTAGTGGCCCATCTCATCTTCTTGCTGTGGTTTTGGCCCCTTTTCTTCCTGAGCAGGGAAATGCTTACCCTAAAATTTGAGTATCCTTGTTGAATAAAAAGCAGTAACATTTGCAGGAGAACCAGAGAGTTGTCTATGCAGCATTGTTTGCCTTGTTATTATTTTTTATTTTTGTTTTAGTAGCACTTCTACTGCAAAGTAGCCCTGCCGCGTCTTTAGATAAGAAAATTTCTTGGGTAAATATCTGAGCATTCCTTCCTACCCTACTGAGCTGATTTAATACTTAGATTTTGTGCACTCTGCTTTGAGAGGTGCCTGCCTGGAAAGCAAAGAATGTCTGGAGCTTGAGTGAAACAAAATACTCCCACTGTCACTCAGCTCTTTTATTTTGGAGATCAAGTGCTATTTTCAAAGCTGTGTACAGCAATAGAGAGGAAATAACCTCCACTCCATCTGTGCTAAGCTTGTCATAATACTGAAGTGACTACTAGGTTGTGTGAATATCCCCTCTGCAATGTCTGAATACTGCTATCCAGTGGGTCACCGCTGTTCTTTGTTCCTGGTTAATGCTGATGTGGTGCGTGGAGATCAGTTAAGTGATGCTGTTCAGGAAGTACAGCCTTCATAAGATCATAATTCTTGGTAATGTGTTGGCAGTAAATAGAGGGTTACACACTTCTGTGTATTTTACATGAAGTCTGAAAGCAGATAGAAAACAATAAACCTTTTGTAGAGCTTTCATTGCTAAGCTTTAAAAAAGATTGCTGGAATCTAGGTTAATACATTAATGGCACTGAAGGTGGCTGCATTAGGCTGTTCAGATGAATTAGGAGGCAAGCTGCAGATGCCTTGCCTCAAACTATTTTGAAAAATTGACCACATGTGCAAGTTTTAATTGTCCTTCACACAATCGTCCCTTGCCCATTTTGTAGCAATATGTCTTGCTAGCCACAGCTGCATTACAGGGGTCATTCAGGGAGTTCAGAGAGATGAACTGCTTTTAGACTTTTTCTCCAGCCCATTAGACACAGGCTTTCTGTCTTCAGTGTCAATGTGACCATCTTTCTGACTTTTTTTCCTGAAGATGCACATTTTTGTGGATACTTCAAGAGAAATTACAGTCCCTGCTAATGTTTAAAACCTGTCTGATGGTGTCACAGAACCGTGATTGTTGTTCAGTACCTGCAATATGTCTTTTTCTTTAGAAAGATTCCTCTTCAAGAAAACTCGAGGTGATAAAAGGAAAGCTGGTAGAGTTTTATTACTCTACTTCATCAGAAGTTTCCTTTCCTCTGGCCCTCTGTGCAGATGTAGAATTATTTTACCATTGCTCGTGAAGACTCAGAATGGCACAGTCTTTTCTTCTAAGTGTATAGGTTTTTCCTCTTTAGACTTACAAGCTTCTTTTGTAGAGACTGTGCCATGACACTAATAATTCTACCAGATCTCGTTCTTAACTGCTCCATCTTTAATGTCTCAAATTACTGGGGGAGCTGATCAGAATCCTACAGCTGGGGCTACAAAATGATTTACATTCTATTTCTATGTTTTCTGTTGCTTATTAATACTTGCATGATGTTCAGTTTCCAGGGTGAAATAATCTCCCCTCTCTGTGTATATTTGTCATCTGATGTGCCAAATATATTTGTGCATGTAAATCCTCCTGATTTAACAGGAGGATAAAAAGTTGGGGTGAGTGTATTTCCATATTATTTGAAATGAGGACACTTCATGTATGTCGGTTACTCTGAATGTAATACCTTTTATTTATTTCCATGGAAATTGCAACAGCTACAAAGAGCACAATAACACTATTTAATAGAGAAAATTCACAAGCATGAAACGCTGTTTTTCAACTTAGTTACCACCATTGGCTATGCATTTTTGCCGGGGATGAACAAGAGCCTGCATGCCATGCTTGTGAAAGTCTGCCTGAGCGGAGGTGCCCCATTGTTGCTGTCGCTACTGCTGAAATGCACCACCCACTGCCTCACTGTGCTAAGTCACTGTTTGGTCTCCATAAACGTTCAGCAAGTGTCAATGAATGTCAGTGGGTGCCGATTTTTTTTTGCATGGAGGAATTCAATTCCACACGTTTGCTTCATCTGCACTTCTATGCCAAACGCCATTTTGTCAGACTGCCCCTCTGCTACCATCTGTTGCATGGCAACAAACTGTAATGGAATACTGGTGGGAAGGTTCAACCTCTACTGACATACCATCAACGTCTGCCTCTGACATAATCATGGGCCAGAATAGTAAAATAGGAGGCATTACTTTTGGAGCATCCCTCGTGGAATGAGGAAATGTTATGATAAGCTCAGGCAACATGACTGCTGAAGGGTAGAGAAGTTGGTTGAAGAGACAGTCCTCCAGGAAATCATTTGAGTGCCCTCCTTTGCTTTTGTTTCAGCCTGTTTTAAGATATGTAGAAGTCATCAATCTGCTACATCTAAAAAATTTTTAAGCATATTAGTAGGCATTCACTGATGATTGAGGTGGGGAATATAGGGAAAATAATTGTGACTACAAGAATATGTCTTATCTTAGTTGTAATTTTTTAATCTCTTTGGCTGTTTTACCTGTGCGTACAGTCGTGTGAATCAGTGCAGCACTGCGTCCTGTTGGACCTTAGGCAACATACAATTCCCTGTTGAACTTTAATTTCTTCCACCATAGCGACTGCCTGTGGTTGCTTAACCTCATAAATGATGTTCATGTGGTGTGCTGGGAATGGTCACTAGCTAACTTCCCATGTTATTACTCAGCAATCTGATTTTCATCTGGTTTTCCACAGTAAGAAGAATTTCAAAAATAATTAAGTGCAGAAGCTAGTAAAAGTCATTAGAAACCAAACTCCTTAAATTTCAGTACTGTTCATTCTGACTTTTGATAATTCCCTACGTAGGAGATTACTTACATAAGAGGGAATGAGACTAAATCTCTCTAAAAACTTAAGTAGAAAAAATGTATTTCTCAGAGGCTGAGGATAGTGGAGGAGCAGCATTTCTTTCTTCTTTGCTCTATTACTGGTTTGGAGTTTTGTCTTTCTGCTTTTCTGGGAGAGCAGTGCCTTTTATTCAGGCAGTTCTCCTTGTTCTGACTGACACTGATTTGAAGCTCTCAGAAATATGAAGATCTGTAGGCTATCCAGCTCTTTTATTTCTTCCAGGGGTGATAATATCCACTGCTGAATTACGACGTGCTCTGTCTTGTTGTAGTTTTCATTCAGCAGGACTCATTTCTATCTTCGTGCTATTGTGTTTCCCCCAAACCTGTAGGAGAGGTGGGTCTGTCTGCAGCTGAAAGTCTCTGAGGGGGGAGATTTAACTTCAGTATGATATTTTTAGACATGCTGCTTCAATAAAAGTGCTCACCTATTGATGCCTGATGGGTTTGAGTGGGGTGGAATATATGGTCTCCCAGTGGCAGACATTAGGTTTCCCTGATCTGAGAGCAACTGAAACTGCTATTGTCTTAAGCCCAAGTTCTAAGTCAAAATCTAGCACTGCATTAATTTAAGTTAGTGCGTTTAATTAAAAGATTACATTAGGTTAAACATGCCCTTCTGACTCATTATTCTGCTCTTCTGTACAGCTGCACATAAACACCAATTATAACTTTTTCCTTTTCCTCACTTCCAATTTAATTTGCAGTTATCCTCTGTAGTGGACGAGACTTTGGTAACTCTTCAAACAGCTGTTTAATTTTGCTATATTATAAAAATAACAAGGTCAATATAGGAAAAAATAATCAAAAATAGTATTGAAATAAGACATATGCGTCAATGTAAAAACAAGCCATTATGGGATTTTTTGCAGCCCTATTTTGTAGGATACTGATGTTGAATTTATCTTCATATCCTGACTAAAAAAAAATAAACAGCAAAACACAAGAATTTTTTTGAAAATCTCTGACCAATGTCTTCTCAACATCCCAAAACAGAAGCATATGTTCTTTTTGTTCAGATTTTGGTATTGAAAGTTAGGTTTTAAGAAGGAAGGATCCAATGGGATATATTAGGTTTTCTCACATCAGATAAGTTATTTTAAATCTAACCCTAATTTGTACATGCTATGTTCCTAGAATTGTGGCTCTGAGCTAATTTCCTTCAGGTTATAATTCTCACTTCATCCTCTGTCACTTCATACAGCAAAATCTGCTCCTTTTTGTTAAATTTCCAAGTAATTTTCATTCATTTCAGAAGTAGAACTTGATAGAGTTCTCCAGATTTTTGCATCTTTAAATTTTCTTTTGGTTTTTAAACATTAAGTTATTTAACTTCTGAAGACTTCTTTATATTGAAGACTTCATACATAACCATGCATTGTGATATTGTAGAAACAATTTCAATTCCTCATTTAATTGCTCTTGAAAGTTGGCTATCTTTGCTCCAGAAACTTCACAGACATGTTACTCCAAAATCAGTTATTCTCCAGATAGGATTTTGTGATATTGCAGCACATTCTATATAGCTGGTTTCAATTTCAAAACCATGACTCTCATCCAAAGGCAGCAGTCAGTAGAAGCATTTCTGTTCTACTTAATGGTATGTAGGTCTGGCTTAGTATCTTTATCTTGTGAAGGTCACATGGAGACTGGTGATGACTGGCATCCCTCAGGGGTCCTTATTGGGACTGATACCGGTTAATATCTTCATTGGTGACGTGGACCGTCAGCAACTTTGTGGATGACACCCAGCTGAGTGGTGACAGGCTTGAGAGGTGGGCCCATGCAAACACCGTGAAGTTCAACAAGGCTGAATGCAAGGTGCTGCACCAAGGTCAGGGCAACCCCAAACATCCATGCAGACTGGATGATGAATGGATTGTGAGCAGCCAAGTGGAGAATGGTGTGGAAGTACTGGTGGATGAGAAATTGTACATGCACCAGCAATATGTGCTTGCAGCCCACAAAGTCACCTGTATTCTTTTGGTTCCAGTTGTGAACCCAATTCTGTATAGGATGCAGAACATAGAATAGTTTTCTGCCTCAAAATATGCTGAATTGGACAGATGCAAAAATTCTGGGGTAGCAAAAAATTGTTTGAGTTTTCACAATAACAAATACTACAAAAACTTTTGCACGATTAAAAAAAAAATACTAAGTAGGAATTAAAATCCAGAAATGGTCACTTAATGTAAACAAAGATGATTTTTTTTCCCCATGAAAAGTCTAAATCAGAACTGCAGACGTTTGTTAGTAAATTGACCTAATTTCCATTATATTGAGTAACTATGATACTACTAAATATATAACTAAAAGTATGAAAGTGTATTTTCAGGCAAGTGGGTAGATCTGATGCTTAGATCTAGATGAATACCCTTCACTGGTTTTGATGGGAAAAGCTCCTAGGATTTGGAGACTTGTGCTATGAATATTAAGGAAATCAATATTTTGATCTTGGTGTGCCAACATTACAAGGGAAAGTGTTTCCAGACACTGAAAGCGCACATGCTGCTCAAAACCTGCAGTTAGAGAGCCCTTGTGATAAATTAGTATTTTATTTTCTATGAAAAATTCTACAATCAGAATCCTGTAATTTATAGATAATACAGCATACTCATTGAGAGGAGAATATATATTACCTTGACACCTTAATCCTGTCATATCGTAATCATTCTCCTGCCTTGCTGTCTGGAGAAGCATGTACTGGAGAAGCATGTACTGCTTTTTGAGATTTGAGCTGGGATTGGTTAGTTTTCAGAGGCTGCCTTTGCACCTGTTCCCTGAATAAATTCCCATTGAATTATAAAGAAGACAGACATTGCTGCAGTATTTTTGCCAGGAGATACAATTTTCTGGCAGGGCTGTCTGCCTGTATGGTCGTGTGTTTTGATACTTGTCAAAGATGCATGGTTGATCATGGTTGGCAACGTTGAAGGGCTACTTCAGTCAGGATGAGATGTAGTTTGCTGCAAGGGAATTCTCATAAATGTATTGCTCTAGGCTATGTGAGCATTGTTGTTTGTCTTTCTGTGGCCCCCCAGTGTCTCCCTCAGCTGCTCTTAAAACATACAGGCCAACAGCCTTCTGTATCTGGACATGATCAAGGGAACAAATCTTGGGTAAAGAGGTAAATGTTTTCATGGCAATACATTCAGAGTGCAGGGATCAGGAGATAAGACTGGTCTTACTGTTACTGTCACATCAAGTGCTATCAATCAGATTCAGTGTTTTTAATAGTATTTGAAAAAGTCAATTAAACTGATGGAACCCTTTATTCACATGGCCAAAGCTAATCAGAAGGTTGTTATTTAAAGCATCTCTTAACAAGCTTTTGCATCACAAACCCATTCCTGGTTGATATTATTTTCTAGAGACTTTTTCAGGAATTCTTTGAAACAAAAAGTGTCTGATTGCTGCTATCCTAATGAGATGATGTCTCATCCTGCCTTGGCAGGGAGTGGTAAAAGATGCCACATTTCCAATTTGTGGGGGCTCTTGTGGTCGCACAAAAATCTTAAAAACTTGGAACAAATGTCTTAAATTCTTTACTCAGAGAGTGATGCGGCACTGGAACAAGGTTGCCCGGAGAAGCTGTGGATGCCCCATCCTGGGAGGTGTTCAAGGCCAGGTTGGATGGGACCTGGCCATGGTAAGAGGCTGGAACTAGATGGTCTTTAAGGTCTCTTCCAGGCCAAGCAATTCTGTGATTCTATGAAAAAAACAAAAAAATATATTCTATCACAAGGACTAGCAATGATCACATTGGAGACCTTCAGCATATTTCAGTACCAAAAGTGAAGGGTGATTCAAAGTGAAGAAAACTAGTCAAGAAATAAAGAGGAAAATAATCTTTTATTAGTAAGAAGTCTTTTTTTTTTTTTTTTTGATTTGTATATATATATATGAGAAATATTGTTCAGGGATGGTCCAGGAGTTATTGTTTGTCTCAGTGCCTTTTCTATGCTAGTAGCTAGTATTGGATGTTTATGGCAATAATGTAAGAACTGACAAATGCAGAGTCATATTTTTTTTCAGTTTACACTTTCAGTCTGAAGTGCGGGAACTTCAGAAAATTATATATGCATTTTTAATAGCCCTTGACACACTTTCAATAATTTATTTGATAAGTATTTGAGCTTATATATATATATTTATAAATTCATGCTTTCTAATTTATCCCTTTATGCTTATATCGTCTTGTGGTAATGAACTCCACAATATAATTGTCTTTTCTGAAAAAAAAATCCTGCCTGCTTAAGACAGGATACAGAGTTGGCATAAATGCAACTGTGTATAAACTGGCATGAGAATGTTTAGGCTAGAAATTAGAAGAGCAGTCAGACTGTTAGGGGCAAAAAATCAAACTGGTCCAAAGAAGGAACATGAGAAATTAACCAGAACAATTATAAAAGCATATTTGTAGGTGACGGAACTTAATCACCCAGATACTTTATTACAATCAGATCCCCTTGTTCTTTAAATTTAAAATCACTGATGTGATTTGTTTTGCAAAGCATGAAAACTTAGAGAGCGCACAGCTCCTGTCAACATTAATTACAGTTGTTATGAAGTCAGAAGACTGTTAGGAAAAGGCTCTTAGAAGGTATTTGCAACTTGTAAAACAGGGACTGATCTATTGTTGCCATTTTGAGCCTCATATTTTGGAACACACCATAAATCTTATGACTTGTGGAGCTCTATTATATATAAAACATCATTTTTGCACCCTGGAAAATCACCAGTTGACTTCTAGTACGTTCCTTTCAGTTTTCAGTTGTGGACCCCAGAACAGAGTCATAAATTATCTTAGAGCACTTTTTGTCTCTCACTGCCTCATCGGAATGACTCCTTTGCTGTGTTTAGCCTTTCAATTGCCTAATTTGTAAACTCTGTAATTAATTGGCAGGAAAGATTACACACTGGCTGAAAGTAATTGAAGATTACTCTCAATTGTAAGAGTACACTTTTGGTGGATTGTTTAAAATACATATGCAGATTAGAGACAAATATAAACAATATGCAAATGGAATAAACTGAACGCAAACAGCGTGCAGGTTTGGAAGGTGTGCCATCAGAGTTCAACCACTTTTCAGACCCCTCTGCTTGCCTGCCTGCCTGCCACACCTGAGCAAAGACTCAGGGCACCCAGGAAGCGGAGAACAGTGAGACTTGCTGTCTTTTTACTTAAATAACAAGGTAACCCACCTCTTACATGCTAAAGGCATTCCCTACCTGATGGCTACTCAACCAAATTGTACATATCACAGACATACTCTGTCTCCTTTTATTGCCAGCTGAAATAAATCAAGTGCTAGGATGAGTCAGCAGAGCTAAGTTAAGGTTTTTTTTTTTTAGGATTGCAGCAGCTGTTGAGCCATCTAGGTCTGCAAAGGCACCCAGCCTTCTTGTCAGGAAGATGGATTATTAGGTAGATATAATGAGATTCTAACTTAAACTAGTATAAATGAAATCAGAATTGGTCTTTCTAAAGTTGGCTGCTTGAAGCTGCTGCCTTTAATGTTCTATTACCTTGCATGCTTTCCTGCTGCATTTCCTGTTAGACAGGTGATTATATTAAACTAGGAATTGGAGGATTTTTACATCTTCTTAGCCATGCACACAGACCTGTGTCTGAAGCTGTAAATCTGACATGCTGATGCTAGTTAAACAATTGACAATAGAAAAGGTAATTTTTCTGTATAAATATGAATATTGCCTAGGTACCTTTGGAGATAGATTTGAATATTTGATTCCTGTTAGAACCTTTATTTTTTAGCAGGCTACAGATGCTAATGCTGAACCAGCCTGATTTTTGTCGTTTTGCTTATCGAGACTCTTTGTTTATTGGTTTATGGAGTCGTCCTCAATAAACTGCTTTGATTGAAAATCCTAGATGACTTCTATTTAAAATCTTAATAGAGCTAAAAATGATTTATGCTGCATGTTAAATACAGTATTTCTGCGAGCGTGGACACAGTGCTGTAGTCATGTTGATTGTTATTTATTATTATTATCTACTTTTTAAGTTTGATACCACTCAAATCGCTTATAGAATTTTTTTTGAAATCTTATTTAAGCAATAACATTGTAAATATTTAAATGTTATCTTGCTTGAATCAAGTAATTCTGTCAACTATGTTGAAAGATATTTCTGTGCAAGTCCAGCAAAAATGGATTTTGGGCATGATATTCTGGTTATTGCGTGTGATATCCAATGGAAATAAACTGGTAGATTTTTGGCTCAGTTCTTTCTTTAAAATCCCTTATGCTTTCTCCAAAGTGCACACTCAGACATAAGGCTCATGTTTGAGTCAAAGCTTCTGTTAATTTTTATGATTTACTTGCCTTATCCGTTAAGAACAAGAATCAAAATGGGATTTCTGGAAAAAAATTATTACGAGAGTCTATTATCCATTGGGTAAACTTTCACAACTTGCCCTACAAAAATGAAAGCTTTATTTTCAAGTTTTTCCTGTGAGATAATGAATGCTATGTAAGAAGAACTTATTTTCAAGACTATTGCAGATTTTATACCCTACTATAAGAGGAAGGATGAAGAATATTATTATATATATATAATATTATCAGGAAAAGAACTATTAGGCTGGCTAGCTGCTGTTCTAGATGTTTCAGCAAATGTAAGGCAGATCTTTCAGAATAATTGATAAGAGCAGTGTCCAAACTTATTGTTGGTAACTGTCAATAGGCAAATCCCAAACCCACAGGCCTTTATTGTGGTTGTAACATTGTAATATAAAATAATACATGGGTTCTGGGCACTGGGATTTTCTGTGCTGTTAGCTTCTCAAAAACCTTGTTAGAAAACACACAAAATAGAGTTTAATAAATGCACTATGCGAGGAGATAGTTGGCAGGTTTTGAACTTGCCTGATCATGGTTTTTCCCCTGTGAGGTGACTAAACTTATTAGGCCAGTGGTAAGTCTGGGTTCAGAGCAACTTGAAAAAAACCAAACAAATCCTTGCTATCTAAACTGCAAGTTTTCCATTGACTAAAGAGATTGTTTTCACCCTGAAGCTTTTTCTTTCAAATCATTAGTGGATGTACAAGCTATATATCACTGATCAAACAACTGCTGGTGTTTGTGATTTTTGATTCTACAACTTCAGTAAGTATGTTCAGTCTGGTTTCAGCAGTTCTTCAGATTTAATGTAACAGAAAGGATTGAGTTGTTATATATGGTTGAAGTGACTCATCATTTAAACTTCTGAATTTATTCATTAGACAAGGCAGCAAGAGTGTAGACCATACTTAAACATCTCTGAATTTTGTTTGAGTCATCATCTAGTTTTGGGAAAGAGTAGCTTGGACTTGGGGTGATCCTTAACTCACAAATATCTAAGTTAAAAAGAGGGAAAAGAATGCGTAATTAAAGTAAATGGCAATGGGCAAGGAAATGTCCCTGTTGCATGTTAGATTCATTTGTTGTTAAGCATCCTGCAGAATATATTTCAATAGCTAAGCTATCAGAAATTAAGCTCTGTGAGTTAGAAGATATGATTTTGGTATTTTAGGATGACTGATGAAACCACTTCTCCAGGAGTTCATGGGGAGCAGCAAGGACTATGTTCAGATTTTGAGAGTTGTTTAATAAAACCTGTATCTAGCCTCCATCCACAATTGAGAAAATTAAGTTAAATTTTCAAGTACTCAAATTCTCTCTAAATGCAAATAAGTGTTGATCAAATTAGCATGCAATAGTATTGCTATTAATGAGTGAAAAGAAGTCCCACAAAGAGAATGGGCATATAGAACTGTATTTCTAACGTATAGATGTAACTAGGACATAATACCCTTCACTGACTTTGTGACACAGCTGTTAGACCAACTGTTGCTCCATTCTCCTGCAGAAACACCTCATTCACTGCTCAGGACTGAAATGTTGTCATGTACCAACACACAACTCAAGTTGCCTCCTTGCTCCACTGCTTTTTGCCACTGGCTATCTGGAGTGTTGCTAATAGTTGGTGTTAACTTCCTCTTTCTGGTGTACATGCAACTTGGCAGTCTAACACATTCCTCTTGCATACATGAGACTTGCCCAGATTCTTCTGTCTCAGCTCACAGGATTTGGGCTTTCCAGTTTGAGAGACTCTTAAACAAAGTTTCCTACTGCTTCTCTAGTCTGTAACTTCTGTACCGTAAAGCTGAAGGCTACTGCATCTTTTTAGGGTGATCATGCACACTGGGCACACTTGAGCATCCCTAGCTACTCTAGACTTGTACGTACCATCATGATGGCAAACCTTCCTCATCTCATTATATGCTTCCTTTGGCAAAATTGTCTTCCAAATATAATCAAACATCATTAATATGTGTTTCACACTTGCAATTTCTCTCTCTTCCCTAGAGGTCACAAAGTCCTCTTTTTGTACTGCCCTCTCCAAAGCTCTTGACAGAGAGCTGTTTGTTTTTTTTTTTTTTTTTTTTTTTTTTGTTCTTTTAATTTTNTTTTTTTTTTTTTTGCTTTAGCTCTTTAAATTGTTCTGCAAATGCAGTCTGTGTTCTGATGTCTTCAGAATCCAGATAACTTTCATAGAATGGGTTTCATGAATGTCAGTACAAATGAGCTAACAAATGCAAAGTTTTTAAACCATATATTTTAATAGCTTAGTTTTAAGGAAGCTGAGCATCTGGAGGATGATTTCAACTGATCTGATGAGAACTGTAGGTCTGTGCTTTTGATCAAGTTGTAGTATTCTGGTGGGCTTCTCACTTTTTTCTTTTTTTACATTATACCTATACTTTATGTTGAGAGGCACAGTAATAATGCCTGATGTTCATTTGGGAAGATGCCATAACCATGTCTATCGTGACCAATAAATTCTCAAGTAGATTCCTATTCATTTTGCTTTCACATCAAAGAGAAGGGAACTGTCTTCAAGGTTCTGTTTGAACAGTGACTTGTAACACATCGTAGGATGCTACCCACAAGGAATGCTCTTCTTATGCTTTTTTTTAATTAAAACTTTGCAGAAAGTTTTAGAGAAACTTTACAGAGTAAAAAATGACAAAGGAATGAAGCCTTTTCTACCAGACCTGTTCTTAGAAACAGTGGCAGAAAGAGAGATGGAAGCAAGCTAATAATTAACTAGGCTATTTTCTATGTGAAAGGTAGAAGTCCTAGCCAAACTGGTGCTCACAATCTTGAGAGAATGAAAGCCATACGTATTTTATCCCAAGTGCCTTAACCTCATGGGAAGAAACAGTATTCTGTAGTTGTTACTAGTGAAATGAAACGCAAATCATGAATTTTTTTTTCTTCAGTGTATTCTGTGCAGCATCTCTTTAGTTTTCTCCTAGTGATGGCTTAAAAACTAATATGTCTATTAAAATTAAATCCCTTCTGAATTTGCACTATTCATTAGGTTGGTTAGCTTGAAAAAAAGGCAAAAGTATCAAACAGCATTCCTACCTCTCTGTCTAGAATTCGCTAAGAAGTACATTCAGTTTGGCTGAGTCAAAGGAGGTCTTAAAATAAAAAGGATCATGTACTTATTTAGTTTAGTAAACTCTTAGGGCTGTGAACAGCTAGTTATACCATAAGGAGAGTGTTAATACTGGCATATGAAACATTATTTATCCTCGTATTGTGAGGGTCGTGTAACTGTGTGTGAGAAAGCAGCACTCTGACCTGTATAGGTCAGAGGATGTAGGATGTGGGATGGATCAGTTTTCTGATCCAGTGTTTGATATACTCACAAAGACATTGTGTTGCAATAATTTCTGGAGGGGTTATCATTATCTTTTGAAAGTGCTCTCAAGTATCTTTACAGTGGTCTGTCTTTTGAAATCTGGTATTATCCCAGGGTGCTAGGCTGATATATGAACTTTAAATAATGCATGAGGGTCACAAGGGAAAATATCTCAAGGGAACTGATGGCAGTACAACATATTTCACAGAGGATTCATGTCACCTATCTTCAAACATCTAAGAGCTGTATATCTCAGTCTGACCTGCTCACCGCAGATCCCTTTTACATCTGATAAGGAGAATACTCATTCACATGACTATTTAGGCCTATTTTATGTATTTAGATCAAGATGCCTTTCTCTCTGCTGATTACAAATGTAGGGTGACTGTGGAAGACATAGAAGTCTAGCTTTCAAACAGCAAAACCAAGGGTGGGATTTGCCTCAGGTAGCTTTCGACATCTGCAATGCATATACCTGTATTTGGGCTGCTTACTCCACTAGTTATTGAATTAAAAATAAAAAAAAATTGACAATTATACAGTGCCACTCTTCTGATCTCTTCTGGATAGTTTTAAATGGGATGAATAACATCTCAAATGTACCTCTTTTCATTGATTATATAGCCCCTAAGACTTGCTCAGGTGCAGACGTCTATATTGCAGACATCAGCATATTCAGTAGATGAACCCCATTATTTCTGGCTGAGTCACCAGTTTCAGAAAAATCTCAGAGTACTGGAAATATAATTACCACAGCATTTACCTTCATGACTGTAACTATACCTGGCACCAGTTGCTAGATGGGATCCATTTACATGCCTTTCATTTATGTATTGCAAATCGAAGTGAAGATCATGTCACTAGTCACCACGAAGTTAAATTTAAGATGCCTGCAATGAATGCCCTAACCATAAGTTCATGTCCATTAGTCACACATTTCAGTATGTTTCTGATCAAGTGTAACTTGAAATTCCCTGATGAACTAGTGCTGCTTAGCACCATTGCTCTTCTATACCCACTACTCAGTTGGACTTTCCATACATTTTCATTTGAAGCTATATACACTAGTGAAAAGCTGCTGGGAGGAATATCCAGAGCAAAGAACTGATTTTAAGAAAATTTGAGAGTACTCTGGTAATAACATATAATATTATAATAACATAATGTGAAAAGTTTTTGAAGTAATTTTCCCTCCACTATCAGTACTGAAATAAATTCTTGTTTCAAACAAGGAGAAAACTGTAGCTCTTCACTTCCAATTCCATGAAAATTATAAAAATGACCAGAATTATTTGAACTCTTGCAGCACAATAGTATGTTTATTAGTCATTAAATCTGAAAATACTTTTTCCCCTATTTTTTTCCCTTATTGTTGGTTTCTTATGAAAATGCTGTTGCCAGGCAGAAGTAGCATGTCTGTATACCAATGTATATTCTTACAGAGTTGGACATGTATTAAAAACTGTTTTAATTACAAAGGAAGTGTTCAGATTTTATCACGTAACTATGAAACCTATAAAACAACTTTTTTATTTTTTAACAAAAAGATGTATGGATTTCCACTTTTTTCCTCACTCACATGATGTCTTATATCCAAAATGGCTTCATCGGTAAATTACTGACAAAATCATGTTGAGATCAGCTAATGAACAGTCATGTATTAAAGAGTGTGAATTGCAGTTAAATGGCAACATTTCAATAGTTTTGGTATAATGGTTGCTTTTGTATATGTTCTTTGTGCTTTAAAGCACCTTAGAATATGAAGTGTGATACTACCTTTATTTATTTATAAATGTTCAGTACTCAAAGCATACATGGTACTAAATGGATTTTGAAACTAAGTTGTCATCACGTGAAAAAGGCAAGGCCAGCACAGGCTTGCTTTGAAACCAGCAATGCGAGAGCATCCAATACCTTTTTGGTAACCTTTTGTTATTGAGTTCTTTTTCCTTGTTTCCCGGTTTGGGGTGGGGAAAGGGAAATTTGCATTATAGCAACCTAAGTATGTCAAATATTGTACTTGTGCTGTTCAAAGTGCTTTATTGAAGGTGTCCGCCTTCATTTTATGTGGAAGTGCCATGGCTCAGGTGGCTCTGTGTGTTATGCTCAGTGGCTGCACAAAGGGAGAGGGCTGCTTCTCCTCCATAGGATATGTGATATGCTGCACCATTCAGTGGAGACTCCTATTTATTTCTTAATAGATTTGCTTTCCAAATGCAGAAATAGCATGTAGTTGCATACGTTGGTTTAGATTGAAATGATATTCAGTAACTAGCAATGTTAATGGATAGGAATACTTCTGCAAATTTGCTGAGCTGATGATATTGGGCATTAGTGTGCAAGTTAGGATGCTTCGGCCCTATTTGCAGTTCTGGCACTCACTGGCACTGGGCAATTGAGAATGTTACTTCTTGACAATTTTTTAGGGTTTTTTCTTTCAGTTGCTCATTATTTCGTTATCCAGTCAGAAATTGCTGTATGTTATTTGGGCAGTACAATTTTAGCTGTCTTTGGTCTTAAATTCTTTGGCATGTTATCCCCTCAGATGTGATGTGCAGTTAATGGTCCTTGCTCTTGTTTGCAGATGCTTTAACATTCAGAATTAGCCAGATTCCTTTATGAAGCTATTTCAGTTTTGCCTTTAGGATTCACAGTGTATCTATTCTATCAGGCTTACTTTGAGAATTTTTGCAATAACGACTAAGACTCCGTACAATTTTGGATTCCAGAACTACTTGTCTGCAGGAAATGAACAACCATCCTTAGCTTACTCAGGCCACTTGGCATCGATAAGAAATTAAACAGTCCATCAGCAGTGAAGATGGCACAAGTACTGTTCCAGTTCCAAAAAAGCATTCAAACACTGTTTTTGTTTTTAATAGAATAAAAAAGCAATCTGATTCCTACTTGCATACTACATAGGCATGTAATTTAGCATACTCTGTTCTGAGAAACTCAAAATATAGAATTTTTATTCTTCTATTTCACTTAGAGATTTTCGTCTTTTGTAAAAGATAGTAAAGCAGTATTGCTCCGAAAAAGTTATAAATGATTTCAAAAAATAATATTTTCATTTGTAGCACTAGGAGAATTATTTCTCATTATTTAACTTTAAAGTCTATGTTTTTTCTTTTGAGGTGTCACTAGCACTGATAATATTTTCAATATGCACAGTCTTAGGAACAAATTAACATGTTTTGACAACTTTAGAGATTCAGACAAGTTATTTCTCAGACCACCCAACACACCCTGTTCTGTACGCCGCAAATGTCCATTTTATTCCCGTTTCAAAGTCAGAAGCAAAATTGGTGTACAAGTTGCAGACTATGTGAAAATATTTTTGGATAAATCACTTTATTGGTCAATGTCCATGTAGAATGAAAGACAAAATATATAAGAAGATTGAAGATGTACTTCTCTTCTACAGTTGAGAGATCTGTAACTGATAGTAAAGTTCAGAAAGAAGTTCATTGGTGAATTTCCCACTTAGTGGTGAACATGAACTTCAACTGAAATCAGATGAAGTTTGTGTTGACTTGAGGCCATTTGCTTTGTATCTCAAATATCTAAATGCGTCTTCTCATACGTATGTTCTGGTATTGAGCAATGTGTTCAGTATTGAAATTTCCTGGAAAATTGCTCCTCCTAGCACCTTATAAAATAATTGGAAGGCAAAAGATTTTAAATCCTATCTGACTACCAATTTACCATTCAGTATCTAGTTAGTGTTTATGAGCATAAATGGTGTATCGTATGACAATCGACAGTCTCTGTAATAATTTTATTCTTAATGTCCTGCTTTTGTGTGTGTCTACTTCTATAATATGATTTCCTTCTTCTTTAAAAGTTTGTCTTTATTGTCACTTCATATTTTTACATTCTCCATTAGTTTTGTATTAAAGAAAAGTACAGAGATTGCGGTTGGGTAGCATTTTTGAAGTTTCCCCCATCTATAATGATATTTGAGCCATCCATTTATTTGTCTGCTATTCATTTTCCTTCTCTGCATGTTCTCTGTGTGAGGACACAGCAAATGAAGATTTTCATCACAATCCTCTCTTTTAGATTGATAATTTCAGGAAACTATTTAGTCTTCTCATCTTTATATTTTAATCTATGTGGAAAGTCATTTTGACAGCAATCTTCTCACTCTCTTTTGCTAAGTATGTAGAATTAGAACAATCTATCATAACTATCTGAACCTCTTAGTATTTTTTTGAAGTTAAGTATTAGTTTTCCTTTTCGAACGATGTGGTTGAAAATTAAGGAGTGAAAGATTGGACAGAGGCTTTTGGGAAGGAGCTGTAGATGTACTTCTTCATTTCACTTGGCATTCATTGTAGATAACCACTGAAATTAAGTTTTATGCGCTAGTGATATTGCTGACTTGAATTATGAGTGGATGTGATAAACTACATAACTTGAACTGTAAGTATGGACATCGGTAAAAATACAAGGATAGATGGAAGACATGACCAAAGCAAAGGCTTGGCAATAAACAGTCACAGGGAGAGCAGATAGGATTTAAAATCTGTGGCACAGGATGGCAAAAGACGCTCTTTTCCCTGTGTTCTCCTTAAATTGGATGCACTTCTGTCTGTGGTGTATGCTGGAATTAATCATACTAGACCAAGAAGCTTTGCTGATGGACAAGAACATAAAGCTTAATATTTATATCCATGGAAACTGATCTTAGGCACTACAGATCTGACAGCTGCTGCAGAATCTTTCTGAAAAGAGGAGAGGGAGAGGAAGGGAGGGAGTCTCCTACTGAATGTTGCTCTTAAGTATAAAAATTCAGGCATCAACATTAGGTTTAAAATTACCTTTGGAATAGGCAAGTAGTGTGAAAACAGTTGAATTAGTGATGTGAATGACAAGTCTCTTGCAGATCAGTGTTGTACATCTAGGGTAATTTGTATGGTCTATTTTGTTTCATTTTTTTAACACAGTTGTAGTGATCAAGATGGGAAAAAGAAAGTGAGGGGAAAAGAAGATTTCAAGAATTACATTGAGTTTATTCACTACTTGGAGCTAATTTAAAGCGATGAACAAAATTAATGGCATTTGTCTTTCAGGCCTTAGATGAAAAGTTTGTAGCAGCTAACATCTGGGTATGTAATTCATCTTCTGTCTTTGAGAGAAATCAGGATGAATTCTGAAGTGTTGCAAATCCTCTGCTCCTGATTAAAACCAGACAGCCAGACAAATGAAACCCTAACCCTACTGAATCAGACCCTTTATTTCCTACACCTGCATCTTAACCACTTTCCTTCCCCCCACAGTTTTTCCCTTTGGTTATGAAGACCTTGCAGGTCACACAGGCTCTTTCTCAAACATGCTTCGTGGTTCTCTGTCTCCATTTAGCACAAATGATCAAAACTGGTAGGTTTTGTTCTTTTAATTGCTTTGTAAGGATTTCTTTCTGGATTCACCTGAGTCAAGACTGAGGGCAAAATGAAGGACCGTGGTTTTCCTGCACTTTTGTCTCACCCAGAAATGTCCCTACAGTTACAACTATATTGCTAAATGAAAGAAGGAAGACAGTAGTTCTTGTCTTTAATGCTGAGTGGTGTTGATGAGCTTACGGTAACTTAGCTTAGAGCATTCTCCCTGGATAGCAGGCTCTAGAGAGCTCTTTAGTGCATTTTAGAACACATCTAAAACTGAACTAACAATGAGGCAATGCAAATAGGCAAAGGTCTTGTACTCAGATTTACTCTTTGTCTGCTGTTTTATTTAGTAGCACTGACATACCTTAAGAGTTCATGAGCCCCTGTTACAGGATGTATGACCAATGGACCCTAAAGGGGATCATATGCTTCTACTATTGCATAGTCTGAATATCAGGAAGAGTTGGACCTGTGATTTGTCCAAAATTAAACCAAGGAGAAGTGTTAATGAGCTGTGCAGGGATAAGTTATGCTTGCCAAAATCATTGTTTAATAGTATCAGTCCTGGAATTGAGTATTTTGAAATGTTTGAAAATGCTAGTTTTCTCAAGGTTTGAAAACCATATATTTAAAATATTTGTTGAGTGAAACCAAACCTTTCTCTGATGATGATGGTAGCTGTACAGGAATCTGCATATCAACATGCAGCTGTGAGCAACCTCCACTGTGACTCACCTGTGCCTGAGATGATGGGCTGTTGAACATTGCTTGGAAAATGGACAAAATGTTGTCTTTGACTCTCACTGATGTATATATATATATATATACACACAGTCTGACCAAACCACCATGATTAACACACCCTTATAACCCAAGCAACAAGAGGCACAATGAGCACTTTCATTCTTCACAGAAAGCAAAATTTCAGGGATTGTTAGATCCCAGATAAGGGAACATTTGGTACAGTGCACAATTTGTTTTAACTCTGTTACCATTTTAAGTCTTTATGAGTCATTCTATTCATCCCCAGTGACTAAGCAGCACATTTTTGAGAATTTCTTCTTTAATTTATAAATACAGTTTATAAATATTAATATACTGAAAAGGGGGTTAAGAAGTAACTAGTGATGCCTAAAATCTCGTGTGAGGGAAAATTACCTGACTCTGGAAAGTTCTTTATGAGACAAAGATGCGAAGATGTGAAGATCAGCTAGACGAAAAGAATGAAAAGCAGAAAAAGATATAGTTCCCTGGGCAAAATCCTCAAATGTAACTGGATCCTTTTTGACAGATACATGTGCTAGTTCATCTGTGAATTATTTTGACTCAACATGGAAACAACTGGTGACTTTCTATGGCTGTTGGTGTTCTGTAGCTCAACTAGGTCAATTTAATTGGACCCTTCTATCTTTAAAATCAGGAAGGAAAAGTTTGTCCTCATTAAACCAGTGAGTTACTGTCAGTCTCAGTATAGCTGGTAATGTGCCATATCAATTAGTGATAACATATGTGACTAGTGTAAAGACAAATGAAAAAACAAAAACAACCCCCCCGTACCCCCCAAAACAAACCAAAAACCCAACAAAAAGCAGTCTACTACTTTGATAGGAAACAGTTTTTATTGTGTGCTGGAAGTTTAAGATTTTTAACCTTCACTTTTTTTTCTAGAAAGTTGTTGTCGTTTGGCCCATCTTCTAACTGTTTCTGGTTGTGGGGAAATGATTGATCACTGCATGAGTGGAAGATTATTACCACCTGTGCTCTGGAAGGGGGGGTGGATCTGGGGTGTGAGTTGCCCTGTGCTTAGATAAGGGCCAGCCAGACAAACCTCAGACAAATTGGAAAGCAGCACAAAGAAACAGAAGCAGAAAGAAGCAGCAGAACCAGCACCAGAAGATGGGAAGCAGAGCTGTCCAGTCCAGAGCCAAGAATGGCATAGTCGGATGAGACAAATGGTGTAGTTGTGAGAGTTTGGAACTTCTTCATGACACTGGTACGTTTACTTTCTAACAACGCACAAGTGGCTTGGTTGTTTTTGTCAACAGACAGAAACACTGCACTAAGTAGCTGCAGTTTTGGTGTATATTTTGCATAATTAAATTTTCTCTATGGTGTTGGGTTCTACAGATGGAGAAAGAAATTGAATGAGAGAAAAACCTGCATGCATATTTGCAAGAAGAAATGAAATATAATACTAAATAGAAAATGCAAACTAGACTGTGACCCTTAAAATGTTGTTACAGTTTCTTCTGGAAAAAAAGCCTGATGTAGAGATTTGAGTGTCAGAAACAGCGTTTGAAGGTATGTCTCTTGCAAGCATCAGCATTGTTGCCTTTGATCATTATGAGGCTTTATATGTGTTTGGAATGTGGTACGCTAGCAGAACTCTTTATGGTTTGTAGATCCTGTTTGAATCAGAAACCAATTGAGGAGGCCGATCTGATGTGTCTGAGGGGGGAAAATTGAAGTTTATTAACAGTAGTATTTATTGTTGAGCTTATCGTGGCTAGGATTTTATAAACTCCTCTGTGAGTAACTAATTTTAGATATATTTTGGAAAAACATAGCTAAACTTATTTCAGCTCCTTATCTAGGCTTCTGTGATGTTTGTGTGTTGTGAGATGATGGAAATCTATGGACAGAATGTGTAGAGGCTATAGAGGGGATGAGTGCCTTCTAAGAGGAAGAGAAAAAAGAAAGCAGAAGGAAGCTTTGGAACAGCTTTCAGTATGATTAAGAGATGTCTTGTGCTGTTGTTGTATGTATTCCTGGTGTTGTGTCTTACAGACTGGATTAATCTTCCTGTGGACGTGGCAGCAGCCACCTGCACCTCCATCACTTTAATCCCACCAGGGTGCTTTAAACACATGCTAAATGGAGTGAGAATTTGCTGGTTGAAGGTTGACAAGATTGCAACTTATTTGAGGATTATCATTTATTCATAAATTTACCTCAAATCTGCCTCTCTATTCCCCTGGCAGAGATGGAGGAGCAGCCTGCTACCATGTAAAATGTAGATGAAAATCAGCTACATTCAGAAAAGAATTGGGACTATCAAATAACCAGCTTCAGCAGCAGGGATGCCTGCCACTCTCTTCGCCGTGATTTATTGATTCCTCTGCATTTTGCCAAAGTAATTACTTGGAGAGAGCAGTTTACAAATGAAAGAATGAATTTCTGGGCTAACAGTATCACTGTGGCACAATGTGAACAGCTAGGCCTCAAGTTGCTCAGGGTGGTTAATGCCTGGCATTCAATTTGTTATGTCTGTTTAACTGCTAATTGAACAGCTAGTGGACTGGTTGGTGTTAGAGCATAGTCACATTAACCAGTGAGACTTACCCCTACGAGGCACTGTTCTCCATGTTATTTGTGTTTTAGCAAAAAGAGGTGCTAATGCACTGGCTTTGATTTTGATTTAACTTATTTCTGCAGGTGACGTGTGCGTTTGGTAATATAGTATCATTACCTCCTTTTACACTTTTGCGATTCATCAACTTTTATAGTGAATTAACTTTACTCAGGTCTTTGCAGTGGCTTTTTAATTAGAAGACTTGAAAGGATAACTGCTGCATCAAAGAGATTCTGGGAGATGCCCAATGGGTGCTTGGATGTAAGGGATGTATCAGTCAGCAGCCTGACGGTGAAGGCAGAAGACATTTGTTGGGCTTGCCCCACCTAAGGAGGCCATCATACTGGATGAGGCATTTTCTTGACAGAAAATTTTCTTCGCAGAAAGACAAAATCACATGTTCATATGAGAAAAGCTTGAAATTCTGTGAGAGGACTAGTATGTATTAGAGAGGAATCTGTGGCCAATCTGGGACTTCCTCATCCAGCTGATTATATGCTAGCTGACTCAGTTGCAATGGCCCGTGCTTCTGCAGGCTGGCAAGGAGAGCCAGCAGGTGGTTGCAGCTGGCCATGAGCAGAGAAGATTGATAATTATTTACCAGGTAGCACTGAATAAGCAGAATATGATGGAACACACTGGCCTGGCCAGGGAGAGTGTGCTTTGTTGTGTAGCATCAGGAGGGGTACTGTCACCAGCCTGGCACTGGTCTTAAGGCACTTACTCTATAGGGAAATCTGGTGATTTAACAGTTCAAACAGAAGCGGGATTTGAGGAAGCATCTCATTATTCTACTTATTTGAATGTTTGCAAGGGGACGGGGCTGGAGGAGGGGGGATCCTAGCAGAATGATTGATGGGGTTTGAGGCAGAATGAAGGAGTGACAACAGTACACAACAGCTGGAAATTGTTAAAAGAGGAACGATTATCATCTTTTGCATGGTATATTGCCAGGTGGTTTGCAGAGCAGTTAGTAAAGTTGCAGTCTAATTACACAATGTCCCTTACATATCATCTGTCTTACAGGGTGGACAAGATAGCGGGTTAAGTTTGTGCTGTAGGGCTGTGGAAAGGGCAAAAAATAATCCATCCGTTTCATGAATTGTTGGAGCTAAAGCCAATGATCAACGATTGCAATGTTAACATAGCAGATGGTGTGACTTCTTAAAAGCCTGTTTGACACATTTTTGGCACAACGACATTTCTAGTTGAAAAATTTTTGAAGCTCTTGAAGCGTTAGATCTGTCAGCTGGATTAAATGGCTGTTTAATATTTTTAAAGAATAGTGCTTTATCACAGATGCCTTTTCCTCCCTCTGCTTAATGATAAGCGATTTGTGTTTCTATAATAGTTTGCTCATATTCCATGTGATTTTATAATTTTTATCATTGAGTTTTGGTTGAAAATCAGGTGATACACTGTCTATTAACTGAAGTTCTATATAATGTGTCTGTTCAGTTTTGAATTGACTGTACTCAAGGATGCGATAACTTGATTTTCTTTTTTTAAACACTATTTGAGCTTGTGTCTTTAAACTACTTTTTTGCCAATTTGGTCATCTCAGGCCACTGTTAGTTACCATCACACTCTGAATTGTCACTCAGCTGGCACCTACATACCAGTGACATCTCCTCCTGACTGATAGCTTTTTCTGGTTATAGCTTGGCCATAGTTAATATCTCCAGGCTATCAAAATAGGACTGAGTCCTTTGTAAGTGCAATCAACTTTGTCCTTAGTAGTAGTGATTTGAAATAAGATCTCATGTATGCTGGGTGAATGATGTAACCAGTAGGCTACTGGTTTTTCTGGTGTTTTCCCTTCTTTTTGTCTTTTCTTACCTTTTCAGATGAGCTGGGGAAATTGATATGGGCGTGGCCTAAGCAACCGATATAAGCACCTGACTTGAGGGAAGTGCCCGTTGTACAGAATGCTGAGCCTGCTTGTCATACGCCAAATTAGACTTTCCATGCCATCTATTTTCCATGTCTTTCCCCGCCGGATAAGTCTTGCAGGTTTCCAGCTCCATCCTGACAATACTCTTTGTCTTTCTGAGCAATACGTAAAGAGGTTGGGCACCCATTTTGAAGCAGAATATACTATAAGTAATGGGATGCCTGCATGTTAGATGTTGCATGCCTAGGTAAAGCACAAGTTTATAGTCATGATAGCACGTGCATCAAGGCTTCATAAATGGGTACCTAAAATTTTTAAAATGAAATAATTCAGCTTTCAACTTTATTTATTTTTGAGAAAGAGAATGCATTGCAGTTCTTCAAGTTTTTGATACAGAAAGGAATGTAAGACCAATTACTACTTTTTCTTACCAAGAGTTTTCCAAGAGCTTTCTTCCCTCTTCAGTTTTCGCGAGGTCTGTTTCACCAGCAGTTCCCTCTCTCTCCTATGGGTGCCTTCTGAAAGTTTCAAGACACTCAGCCTCATGGCTGCTCTGAATCCTGTGAGGTGTGCAGTGGACTACTCTGTTCTCCTTCCCAGGTTATGGTATCAACTACTNAAAAAAAAAAAATCCTGATCCAGCAGGCTTCTTATAGTCACTCAGCGTTGGGCCTGGACACTTAAACATCCCAAAATGTACTGCACGGTCTTATCATCAGGGTGATAATGTATCTTGGCTATACGTGCCTGCTCTTACTTCAGCATGCAGAAGGGTGACTCAAAAGGGCTTGGCCCCACCTTGCTAAAATTGTTGTTTATTAAAGCTGTGAAGCACTTCAGCTTTAAAGGAAGATATTTCAGTTAACAGCTACAACAACAAAAAAATTAAGAAAAAGACCACTGAAGTAGAACTACTGAATGGAATTTGTATTGCTAAAGTCCTATTACAGTTGCTGCCGAAAAGCAGTTCCAAGTTTTTAAATGAGATTGATACGCTCTAGGAGTATGCTCAAGTTGGTCAGTTTGGAGAATTTTAACACTCTGCTTTGAAGAAAGGAGAAAAATCCATGGTTGAGAAAACTTGGAAGGATTTAACACTTAGAAAACTGGCAACTCTCCCACTCTGATCAGGAGCTGTGCTTTCAGTGAAACAAGCAAAAGAAGATGCCAGCCTATGTACATATTATTTATGACTACACTGTGAGAGTACTTGGAATCTTTGTTTTTCAGGATGCAGTGTGTGTGTGGGGAAAAATGGGTAGCAGACGAGCATGACAAAGGTTTTGAGACTCATTTTTCAGTCTGAGCTAGGTTCAATACTCTGTAGCCTGCCTTAGACTCAGGCACTGAATTCTAGCATGGTCTCATCTTTCAAGATTAGAGATGATTTCATATTATGAATTTCCATCCCTATCTTATTGAAAGGAGAAAAGGCTCTTTTGTGAGTTTTAACATGTCTTTGAATAGCACTTCAAGCTGAATTGTTCCAGTAGATGTCACTGTGGGCCCCCAAGTTACAGCCATCCCGTTTTTTGCTGTTTGGTGTCATACACCTGCTATCAACAATGCTCAAACATCTTTGTAATGATGGTTCCGAATTACAGCTGTCTCAGCATTGCTAATTTCATCTCTGTACTGGGCAAGATGAGGACAGATACCTGACACGTTGTCTCTTGATCTTGGCAAAAACTGTGAAGCCTGAAGGCAGTGTAGCGGTGATCAGCTGTGGCAGAACCTGTGAGGAGGAGAATCTCTTTGCAGTGTGGGAGACAGGTGTAGGCTACTGTGAGCTAGGTTATCAGCAGTCCGGAGCGAATTCGTCTGGTCTTAGTTAACTGTAGAGAAAGAACAGCATCACTGAACAGAACTAGCAGAGCCTGAAAGCCTAAATATAGAACTTAAGCAAACAACAAGGCTAGACAAATGTTCAGACCCTCATCAGAGCCCTCTGCTTTTCCTTTAGAAATATTTATAACGGCTTGAATTTTCCTCACTCTGTTCTGGTGCTAATGCAGAAGTGAGAGAGCTCTGCATGGCCTGAGGAGAAGCTGTGACCTTTGATGGACGCTTCAGCTATGATTTTTTTCATCTGTTGGTACACAAAGCAATGCTCTGAAAAGAGGCTTTATCAATCACCTGAGTTCCAAGGACAGAGAATCTGAAGGAAGATTAAGGGTTTTGGTCCAAGTGTAGTATCTTTACAATAAATAAGTAGATGCTGAACAGCTCATTACAACTCAAGAATCAAGGGCCAGAGTGGAGCTGAAGTTGTGTTACTTTAGCACACCCCTCATTGCAGTCCTGCCCCTGTGGTATGAGCTGACAACGTCTGGGTGGCTACTGAGAATATCTCCAGTCTCTCAGGATAATATATATTTCACTTTCTGAAGTTTTATATCACTGAAAGGACAAGCAGCAACTAGATAAAAGCTTCAAAGTCAGTGACAGAGGAAATCATATGCTGTGTATTTTTCCAGAAGGCTATCACAACTGGCTATCTGGTCCTTGCATCTAGTTGTTAAAGTATCACAGAAAATAACATTGAGATCTACAGTTATTCAGAGATGGGTTGTGTACATGCTAATTAACTACAGACGTTTTCAGAGTTATGTTTTTTGCCTATGTAGGTGTGTGGGTGTTTTTTTTTGTTTGTTTGATCTTTTGTTAGGTTTGTATTGAGATCCTCTTGTGAGGTAGAAATTGGTATATTGCATAGCTTAAAAGCAAGGAGTTTGATTTTTGAGTCTGCATTCTGGCTTTAAGCAGCACATGCCCAGAGCAGAATAATATCTACTGGGAAAATTTCTTGCTTCACTGGAGCCTTCTTCGTAGAGAGATGCGCGAAGATGGGTACAGGTTGTGATTGCATGTATGGCTGTCCCACAGGTATGAAAATCCTTAATGACCTCAAAGGAGTGATGGGAGTTAAAGAAGTCTGGCAGCAGAATTTGTGTGCACAAACAGCAGCTACTACAGCTGGGATTGAGTCAAGGAAGTGAAATGATTTCCTGATTCGTCTTATTCTATGCCTCTACTGTGCACAGTCTCATTGAGCTGGAGTCTCCCAACAGCCTTAGCAGAGTCTGAAGAAATCCCTGAAAGCACAGTGCAAGTTTTGAGTTCACTATGCCATAAACTTCCAACTTTTAGCATTCACAGTGACCAATTTGGTGTTAGATTATAGAATTGTAGAATGGTTTGGATTGGAAAGGACCTTAAAGATTATATAGATCCAGACCCTCTGCCCTGGGCAGAGATACCTTCCACCAGATCAGGTTGTTCAAACATCTTCCTTGAAATTTCTAGTCTTTAGTAGCTCTCTATGATTATTACCACTAAAAGCACGAGGAAAAAAGGCTTGTTGTTTCATCCTTAACAGTGTTAGCCACTAGATGCTCCTAATGTTTTCTTCTACCTTTTTAAAATATTCAAAATTTGATTACACTCTCCCTCTCTTTAACTCCCCCCTCTCCCCCATCCCTCTGAGATGTTCAAGAAAAAGAAACCTTTTCTTTTGACATTTCTGTCCTGCTTCTGCACCTTCTAACTCAGGCACCTAATGACTTCAGTAACATAATGACTGTTATGACAGATTTTCAGCTGATCTAAATCAGCAAAGCTAGGGTGACTTTCATGGAGATATGACGCTTTGTAGCAGCTGGAGATGAGTACTACCTAGACCAGACTTATATTGTAATTGTCTAATTTATGCCATTTAAAATATGCTATATGCAAGATGTTTGAGCTAATAGCGAAGAAGTAATCATAAAACTTGAATTTCATGATGTTTTTCGAGTGCTTGCTTTTTCAATGGTGATGTTGCGTTAATGTTTTTGAAAACTACCAGTCTCATCTAGCATTTTTATGGTTCCCATTGTCAGTATCTCAGAACTGTATCCTGCCTTATGTCATTGCTGGACTTAGTTTGCTCTAGAAGTAATCAGGGCTCTCAAAAGACGTCGTATTTTGTTTTGAAAAACACTGAGCTATGCTGATTTAGACAGTGCAATTCTAGGCACTTTACACATACACTTTGTCATAGAAAGCTTATGCAGGAGGTTCTCAAACAGAAAGCCCTTGGGTAAAGCTATAATCCTAGCTTGGAGCAAGAGGCAATAGACCTGTCAGTCATACAGTGGCACAGGGAATGCTGCTGTAATTAAAGTTTTCTCAGCTTTTCCTTAATACATCTCTGTAATAGAGGCATTGTATGCTAGTATGGCCATTTTAATTTATATTGTTTTGAAAGTACACTATCAAATTGTCAGCTTTACTTTGATCATTTTTCCATAAATGTATTTTGCGAGAACATGCTTATGTGGTGCTCTAAAAGTAAGAATGATTTTTTTTTTCTGAACTGCCAACCACATTTTTTGGGTAGCCTGTAAGCCCAGGTGCAAAACTAGGGGGACTGCACAGAATGGTTTAAAAAAAAGAAATAAAATTGATTTCCCTTAGGTGAGTAGATCACTTGTTCCATAGCTTATAGGCTTAATTACTTTTGAAATATTTTTACAGGAGGTTATTCTTCCAAGTGCATAAAAGACCTTTATTTTGTAAGTCATAAACAATATTGATACATGGATTGGCATAAGATCTCATTGAAGTCAGTAACTGGATGGAATTAAATGTGAACCTTCTAACTTTTAATCTCAGCATTATTGTCTAGTTTTTCACGGTAAGGGGAAAAACCAAAAGCATATGTACCTTGCCTTCACGTGGATATTGTTTGCTAGAATGATTTGTGCAATAAAAACCCATAGAGAAACGAAAATCAGTTCACAGTTTGCAGCAGGAGAAATGGCAAAATTTCCCCTATCTGTAGGGTTCCTCTATCTGTAGGGTTGACCTACTAAATTATGGCACTTCACAGCCTCTCAGAACTTTGCCTCTGGGAAGAAACAGATGACTTATTACTCTTTTTTTCTTCCCTTCCTCTCCCTGCTTAATACAGTCAGCAATTGTCCTACCTATTTCTGGGTAACATTGGTTAACTCATTCAGAAATATTTTCAAGTTCATATCTATATCCAGGAACATCTACAATTTCAAAGTAATAAGAAGCACACAATTCTATTTTAAAAGTTGAAATGGTATTTTGAGAGTGAAATAAATCTGTTAGGTAGTTGGCTACCAACTGCTCAGATCAGATTAAGAGTAAGCAAGCAAAAATTAGCTGTACTGGTTTTGCTGGCAAGCCCTCCTCATGCAGATGGATGTGGTTTTTTTGACAAATGCCTGGACAGAATGAGCTATTTGGGAGGGGAAGGAGGGAAGTACAGTATTTTCATAAGTGCAATTACATTAACTTTGGCCAATATTAAAATGTTATCAGAATGGGAATTCCCCATCTCCTCCTGACATTGTAGTATTGTCTGGAAGCAAAATGTTAACAAATGTACTTCCTACAGCATTTGCTGATGTTAGATGTATGATCTATGGTATTGTCTAGAGCTGCTTGTTACATCCTGGTCAGTGGGTGCACTATGTTTACCTGTAAATGAACCATTTTCTTTCCATGTTGGGTAACACTTCTAGCCGTCTCCCCATATTCTATCCCTGGATTTCAATCCGTCTTCAACACCTAGACCATGTGTGTCCAACCTTTTTGGCTTGCCTGGGCTGCATTGAATCATAGAATCATTAAGGTTGGAAAAGACCTCTAAGATCATCTAGTCCAACTGTCCATCTACCACCAATATTACGCACTAAACCATGTCCCTCAGTTCCACATCCAGACATACCTTGAACACCTGCAGGGACGGTGACTCCACCATCTCCCTGGGCAGCATGTTCCAGTGCCTGACCCCTCTTTCAGAGGAGAAGTTTTTCCTAATATTTAACCTGAACCTTCCCTGGTGCAACTTGAGGCCATTTCCTCTCATCCTATTGCTAGCTACCTGGGAGAAGAGGCTGACCCCCCACCTCACCACAACCCCCTTTCAGGAATTTGTGGAGTGTGATAAGGTCTCCCTTGAGCCTCCTCTTTTCCAGACTGAACAATCCCAGCTCCCTCAGCCACTCCTCATAAGACTTGTGCTCCAGACCCCTCACCAGCTTTTTTGCCCTTCTCTGGACATGCTCCAGGGCCTCAATGTCTTTCTTGTAGTGAGGGGCCCAAAACTGAAGCATTGCCTAGATGCTTCTTGAACTCTGGCAAGCTCAGTGCCCTGACCACTTCCCTGCAGAGCCCGTTCCAGTGCCCAACCACCCTCTTGGTGAAGAACCTTTTCCTGATATTCAACCTGACCCTCCCCTGACGCAGCTCCCTGTCATTCTCTTAGGTTATACTGCTGTCATCAGAGAGCAGAGATCAGCACCTGCCCCTCCATTCCCCTTGTGAGGAAGCTGTAGGCTGTCATGAGGCCACCCCTCACTTTCCTCTTCTCTGGGCTGAACAAACCATGGGACTTCAGCCACTCCTTATATGTCTTCCCCTCTAGACCCTTTGCCATCTTTGTAGCCTCCTTTGGATGCTCTCTAATAGTTTCATGCTGTTTTTGTACTGTGGTGCCCAAACTGCACACAGATTTTTGGAACTCTGGAGGGTTTGGAGTCAATAGTTAAGATGGAGAAACAGAGACTGTATTTTAGATCTGAACTTGCACTTCATACAATTAAAGGGATGAACCTGGTGTTTTAGAAAATATAAAGTAGATTAGGCATGCTTCATTTATTGGTAATGTCTATGTTCCTATGGAATTATGTGGATTTTTTTTTCTATTGATAAAAATTGACCAAAAGAAAGTTCTAAAAAAGCATTCTAGGGAATAGCTATGAAAGAAAAAATACTCTTGTATGACTGAGTGATGAGGCTGTGTCCAAAGCTGATGAAAAAGAGGCTTCTCATTGCATTTTGTTTCAAGTAGGGATGATCCACAGCATGGCTCTGATGTTTACTGTGCAAGTATTTTATTTTACTACAGCAAGTGTATTATTCTCTATCGCTTCTCTTATTTTCTGGCATAAAGGTCAATATTTCCTCCATTGGAAATCACATACCACCTCTGTGGTACTTCTAGCCGTTAAGAAAGTACAGTGTTAAAGTCATATCTGCACTGTTAGAAACTATCTTGGCAGCTGAAAGTTCAGGCCAGTCTGTAAGGGGAAAAAAAAATGCATTGTCTCCATGCGACTATTCCAAAATCCTTTGACAGCAATGGGAATCTTTACCCTTCTTTGGTGTCCAGGAGAAAACTGCAATTGAAAGTTCAATAGCATGTGTGAAACTGCTGATTTTGAAATCCTGCAATCTGTTCATTTAAAAAATACAATTATATAGGTAGAAAAAAACAATCATTTGATTGGAATATTTTTTAGACTTTTCAATCTGAACATTTTCTTTAAAGATTCTTCAAAATTTTGGTCAGAAATAATTCAATGTGACTACTGGCAATATTATCTGAAAATGCATCTATGTCAATTCACACGGAATTTGAATAAAACAAGTTCAGTGGTGCATACTGTGGTGCTCTTTGAAAAATACTAACTACCTTTTTGCTGTATAATTGCAAATTATTATTCTGGAGTATATTATTATACTGCACAGCTCCTGTAGCTATAACAGCATTCAGTGTACTGTAAATGATTGGGAAATACTTCTGTGCACAATAAGAATTGCACTGTGGTTTTAATTAAGTGATCCATTTCAGTAGCATATGGATTTCAACTGGATAATAGTCCCTATCAGCAAGATAAATGCTAATTCATAGACAGGAAATTATAGAAAATAAGCATCCTGGCAAAGTGGTAGACCATTAGCTAGTCACAGTGCTCAGTGTCACTGACATTATTGCTGTTGTATCTAACAATTCATGTAGAAATAAGAACGTAATAAATGAGAGATGAAAGTGGCAGGTGGACCCCATGTTGCAGTAAAGGACTTCTAGCAGCTTTGAGAACATTTTAAAAAAAAAACTGTTATGGTTTGATCTCAAATCAAATACCTGTTAGTTCTGAGGCAGCTAGAAAACATTCTTTGATAAAATTCTACTGAAATCTTGTTAGAAATAATATTGATATAAATGTCTGAGAAAAGTACAAATGTCCAAACAAGCTATATGGATTCCTCAAAGACTTTTGAATAATGGTAGCAGGTCTATCAATGAATAATGAAGCAACAAACCAAGACACCAGCTTGGGAGAATATAGTCAATGTGGAAGCTGAAAGTAGTGAAGCAGCATTGTATAAAGAGGAACAAAGTCAGTCCAACACATCACATGCATATAGGTGTCATGGAAGATAGATTGGGGGGGTTTTGCTGATGAAATCTAGCTATAAAGTTAACTAGAAAGTTTGCTTCAGAAGTATACATTGAAAATAGACCACTCTCTGAATACCTGCAAAAATACCTTATTTTTATTTTAATTATTCATAGTATCAGATCTCAGAATAATGATTCTTTTGCAGGAAATGCAAATTACGAGTTAAGACCTACTTTGCATTGCTCTAGTGCTGCTGATGGCTTGAGCAGACAAGTGCATTGCTGACCTTGCTGACTCCTGATTACATATTGCTATCGTACTGGCAGCCAGGATGATTTGAAAGGCTGCCAGTTATTTCCTTATTTTCAGAAATCCTCTTTTATTTTTAGAGATTCACTGGAATCTGGAAGATGTTTATAAGCTAACCCTGAAGTGTTTGCAGCTAGCTGGTCATGCCTGGCTGATGCACATGGGAGCTGCACCAGCTTCCATGGCACAGTCTGCTGCCTAAGGACCTTGGCTGTCCTCAGGCTCCTTGTGCTGTGGAGGTCAAAGCAGGCTGAGAGAAGACAGGCTTTGGACATTCACAGAGGGGACTGCTTTGGGGCCTTGCTCCAGAGAAAAGGGATTGTGCTTTTGAAGGAAGACTGGAATATTGCTCTTAGGAGCTAAAGAATTTAGTAGGGGTGGTGAAAGAATTAGACAAGAATCCTTCTGGAGTTTGGGTCATAGGGTACAGAGGAGGGAAAGGAAATGACTAGAACAGCTCTGCCATGTGCATGAGGATCAGGGCAAAACTTGGAGCTGCTGCTGTCGCTAGTGATACTGGATCAGGTCATCCTTCCCTGGGATCTTTCTTTCATCCTTCCCTGGGATCTTTCTTTCATCCTTCCCTGGGATCTTTCTTTCATCCTTCCCTGGGATCTTTCTTTCATCCTTCCCTGGGATCTTTCTTTCATCCTTCCCTGGGATCTTTCTTTCATCCTTCCCTGGGATCTTTCTTTCATCCTTCCCTGGGATCTTTCTTTCATCCTTCCCTGGGATCTTTCTTTCATCCTTCCCTGGGATCTTTCTTTCATCCTTCCCTGGGATCTTTCTTTCATCCTTCCCTGGGATCTTTCAGCAAAGATTGTCAGTACCTGCTACTTCAGACAGACATATGTTTCCATTTACAAATGTGGTAGCAAGTCAGATGAGATGTCTTAATTTCCTGTAAACAATGCCAGTGAGTGGGGGACAGAGAGCTGAATTAAGGTTGTGCAGACGGATGACTCTCTTCTATTGCCTGATCTTCCCGTGACTGACTCTGAGGACTGCAGCATCTTGTGTTGGTTCAGTTTAAGGCAGTGTGGTGTGTCATCTCCTGCCCCTCACCATGTACGTTTGGCATTGTCTTCATTAGCTTTCATACAGTGTGGAGCCAGCGAGGGTAGCGCGTCGTAATGCAGACTTTGGTGCTGTGTTCCCTGCAGCTCTCAGACAATTTGCAGTTAAGAAATAACCACGCATATTAAGTCAAGACCAATGGCTGTTCATATGGAGAACTTTCTAATTGCAGGCATATTTTTTGCTGCTTACCAGAAAATGACTGGATGATCGTTTCTTCCTTATGTTTTGTATAGTACCAGATTGCACTGCTTTTATAGCATAGTCAGTAATAGAGTGTGGGGAGGGAGAGTACTGATAAAATTGCTTATTATGCAATAGTCTTTTAAACTTTTTCCTGACTATACTCAGTAATGGCTCTGCAGGTATTATCAGTATACATAAGAAGATTTTTTGCAAATTTGCAAATACAAAAATATTTTTAAGAAACCATTAATAAAAAATTATTCAATTTTATGTGCACAGTCTTCTCTTGTAATCAGATTGGCATGGCTATGTGAATATTATTGAAGCATGCCAGTGTAACTTGTTGGATTTAGATATTTGTGAAAGCGTATACAAATTATGTTATATCCTGGAAGGGAAATTCAATACCAGCAGCAGTAATCACACTTTGTTTCATAACTCATGCAAAAAAAATTCTATGCCATATAAAAATGAGTATTGTGAACCCTTATAGAATCTACTCTTGTCCAATAAACGTTTTAAGAAATGACATACTGTTTTGTATGGCTACTCTGGGGAACAACAGGCGTATTAAAGTCTCAGTTCTTCATGTGAATTGCACCACAACTCCATTTGTAAGGTATTAAGTCTGCCATGTGATTTTTCTCTTTGTCCCAAGTTAAATGTTATGTTTTATGTTTGGCCTTTAAAAATGGAAGTTGTTTCTTTGACATAAGCAAAGCCAAGCCCATTGAAGAGGCAACTGCAAATGCCAAAGAAATGAAATCTAGGTAGCTTCGGAGAACAGCTATTTTTATTAGACTGTAGTTTGACATGTTTAGATCTTTCCTTTCTATCTCCCAATGCCTGTTTTTGTGATTTGCTTGATTTTTTTTTTTGTTAGCAACTGAATCTAAACATCAGTAGACAAGATGAAGTAGTCTTTATTAAACACTAATTAGAATGTATGATACTCTTTCAAGTTAAAGAAGTAATAATCATGTCTGAAATATTCACATCTTGAAATAAGGGCTAAAGCAAAAGACGTGCACGAGACTTTTCACTGGTATAATCTGACCTAATTGAAGTAAATGCAATCAGTATCAGACAAGCTAGACCGCAGTCTCAGGTAATTGAGAATACAATAAGCCATGCAAATTACACAAGGCAAGTTATTTGTATATAGATCACTTCTGTTAACTGGACCAATTGTATTTCTGTAGCAGCTTCAAGACTCATTTTTGATCTCACGCTATCATAGCTGCATTAATTCCTTGATCTTTGTTTTTGACTGGCAAAGCTAAATCATACATCATAGACCTTATATCTAGAGACAACTGTGAGGCTCTCAATATCAAAACACATCAGAAAATGACAAAACTTATTGGAGTTTTGCCTTGGCTGATCTCCTTCATGGAAAGTACTGTAGATTGATACTTAATAAACACATTTTTCTAAATATGTTCAGGGCATTATCTGGAAAAAACATTCCACCCATTCAAAAGTCTTTTCTACATGAAGTGAGAGACTGTGATTTCCGCTGCCAGCTCAGAAGATATTTATTGTGTCTTCATGCTGTAGTGTAATTTTAAGCCTGTCCCAAGAAGTATCCAAAACAATAAAACACCTCTTTTGAATTAGTAAAATATAATAAGAACTGTGGTAAAATACAGTAAGAATTGTGAAACAAACCAGAAAATTTGTATTTTTGGTTAGCAAGAAAGAAATAAGAGAGAATTCCCCATATGCATTAAGACCTGCCCATCAGGTGTTTAACTCAAGTACAAATCATTACATAGATTGGCTAGTAGCAGTCTAATTTTTAGTATGGGGTGACACAGGATACTGTGTCGTCTTAATAGCTTTCCCCTCTACCTATGTGTGAATGTTAGTGTTTAGTGTTCCGAGATGAACCCATCTCCCTTTTGTGAGATAAAGGAAGGGTTAATTTGCCTGAAAGATGTTATATCTGATAACGTGATTGTGAGCCCCAGGGAATATTTAGTTGCTTAAAGGTGGCACGCGCAAGTCAGGAATGTACTGTTCTCATTTATTGGTATTCCCGAGGACGTATGCTGTCCAAAATTCCGGAGCAAAGATTTTACTTAGCCTATCAGAGCATCAGTGATGCTCATGTTTAGAGATGCTCTTTTTTATTAAGAGTCTCATTCCAGCTTGTATATTTGGACTGCTTCTAAGCTGTATTTATGGTTTACTATAAATGTTTTCACGTAAATTTGTCAAGTAGCTACAGTGAAATCAATGAAGTGCAGTGATTGCTATCACCTCCCCGTAAAAGCTTTTCATTTTTCTTTTCCTTCCCTCTTAATTGCAGTTATGTAGGTTTGAGTCTTTTTGAAAACCCTGGAATATTAGAGTATTTATGTAATCTTTCACAAAATTTTTTAATGTGAATGAAGGCCTCTGTAGTAGAAACTTGTATGAAAAGCTCTAAGTCAAAACTCCAAACCTAGAAATTACTTCAAAATTTTCTCACATTTCAAATAGCTTCCTATTTTTCAGTAAATGTAACCATATCATATTTCAAACGCTACCCCACAGCTTTCAAATTTTGTCCCGAATTCTTACTCAAGTGAAACTATGCTTATTTTAAATATATCTTTGATCTATTTCACACACCTGTTACAGAAAGAAAGGTTTAATTTTTCATATTTTTGTAAGTGCCTCATTTGGAAACTAACAACTTTTTAGTTGTTTTATTTCACGTGGAATTGTGGCCCAGATCAGTGCTTTATTTTTTGTTACCCCCCTTTCCCCCACCCCCCAATTAAACTGTGAATAGATTTAAAGGAGGATTTATTACAGAAATCTGGGCCACGGTTGCTCATTGTTTTTTGATGTAAGCAGTGGTCTTCTGCCTGTTTCCAGGTGTGTATCTGACTTCCATCTCTTTGATAGCATTCTCCTCTCTCAAAATATAAGTAGTTTTTGACCACTGATGCCACAATAAATGATAACTAGCTGCCAACCTTGTGTGTCTGCTAAGCTAGTTAATTGCCCTGAACAGCCTGTGTTGGAAGTTCCTATTAGCAAATTACAAGGTTTGATGTATTATTTTCTAGCAGTGTTATTACAAAAAATATTTATGAAGAGGGTGACAGTTTTTTTTTTTTTTTTTTTCCTTGTAGCTGTGAAAGACTTGCTCATCCTTAATTTTTGGTGTTCTTTGTTGTAAGGCGGTTGTTTTGAAGTGCAGGACTTAGCTGAAACAGCTAGTAGGTGTACGCTCAGCTCTGCAGGTCACTGGAAACACTAGGCCTAGGACTGCAAGAGGAATTCAGACTGTCAGTTTGTAAGCTTAATAATGTTCTCAGTATAAGAATGATAGCTCAGGCTGACTGGAATCACAGCAGTGAGATTTTATGTAATGTTAGTAATCAGCAATGACTAGTTCTCAGAGGCTTGGATTTTGGCTTCTCAGAGGTTGGATTTTTATACGTTTATTCATAGTGAATGCAGTGTTTTGAGGTTGTTTGTTTTTGGGGGTGGGATTTATTTCCGCACTCTTCTTTAACTATACTGAGAAGGAACACACAAGTGGCTCCTACTTAGTTCTCTTACGTATTGATACAGTAAAAGCAGAGACTTGACTTTTAATAGATTGTTTCACTCGTTGACAAATGAATCAAATTCTTAAGAGATTTGAGAGCAAAATGGAATGGTAGTTTAAGCCTGCAGGGCCAATGCTCGCCTGAGTATAGGGTCAGTGCATGACTGAAGGTGATTTATAAAGGAGTTAACCACATCAGAAGGGACAGGGTCTGGAGAGTTATAGACTTATAAATTCTGATGTACGTGAGTTTCAGTAAACTTGACAAACAGTAGTGAATTCTGTTTCCTATCAGATTTGTAAGATATAACCAGGCTTGTAGTAGATCAGTGAACACAATCTAGCATTTGAAGAAGAGACCTAGATCAAAGTCCATTGAACTCTTCTGGCAGAAAACTGCTATCTTGGAGCTTTTAAGTTTTGTCTTTCAGATAGTCATGCTTTTCTATGATATTTACCTACAGACTATTATTGTGTCACCTATGTGACTTCCACTCCACCTAACGGGCTCCTCTGTGACGAGTGAACCCAAGGATAAAGTACTAAAAGTTGGCTAAACCAGGCAAGCTTAAATTGAAGAACTTTTAAGAGCATGGTGTGTCTCAGCATAGTCTCACTTTAGGCTGAAAATGTGGACTAACTGTAGTGAGACAGCTAGGGGACTAAATGTGAAGATCAAGTACTTACTGGGATTTTCAAAATGATTGCACTAGCTAGCTTTAAGTATCTTTGCAAATCAGGCCCTGGTCCTCAAATTTGCATTTAGGTGCCTGATTGTCATGGAAATCGGTGGAGTCTGGATAGGACCATAGCTAACAATGGAGGTGCACTCCTAAACTCTGGTTTTTATTTTTTCTGGTATTGCTATTAAAACCAAGTATACTGTAAAAATATAAATAATCGTCTAAACACTTGTAACCTAAAACAACTTGCATTGATATGTTCCATGAGACATCCAGCTTTTGAGTATGAGTAGCCAATAAATGTGATAAAGGAAACATAAATGTTTACTCCAGTCCATTGATTCACATTGATTACCAATGAAGTAGACCAGTGAAGACAGTTAACCTTTCTATCCCATTCTTCTGAGTGTTGACTCTTAAGCATAGAAGAGAGCAGTATTTCACCTAAGCTTTGATCTTCAGATAATACAGATTGTTTTCTTCCTCAATCTGTATTTAGGTCCCTGCATTTAAGCAGGGATGTTAAGAAATGCTGAAGAGTTTCACTTTCTAAAGCAGTCCTAGCTGAATTTTCAAAGATGCTGAGCACCTGCTGATTTCCCCCCAATTCCCAAAGAAGCCAACCCTAAGCATGTAGTTTTCAAAAACTTTGGCCTGCCCCCATGGCACAGTATGCTATGAAGTTAACATAAAGAAAATATGGATTTCTGCTTTTGCTGGGTGTTCTTCCATAAGCAGAACATTTTTTTTTTCCTCCATTAGGCTAAAATAACCATTGTTTTGATTAAAAGAAGTGAGAAATCTATAGCACAAAAGAAACCAGGGGACATGCCAGGAAATGGCTTCATGATGTTGTTATAATACTGAGTGAAACATTTTACTTATAATAATGACAAAGGAATTTTACATCTGTCTTAGTTTCTTAGTGGGACTTAGCTGTCTGCTAGATCAAACCAGGACAACATCATATTGATTTTCCTTTGTTTTCTGTTTGAAATAAATGAAGTTTATTCATACTAGGGTCTCTTTTTTTCCGTTTAGTGATTAAAATGCATGGGGAGAAATTGGCGATGTATTGAAATATGAATGTTTTTATTTGAAACTTTGGTGCTACAATGTACAATGGAAACTTCATTAATAATGTATCAGATGCATAATGAATGCTGGCTATGAGAACTTGTGGTATAATTTGATGCAGCTCTGCTGACTTCATTGGTGCTGAAGATGACATCAGCTGAGAATCTAGAGAAGAATGGTCAGGAATTCATTCAAGAAAGCAAGCAGAAGATCTTGGATATGAATTAATGACAAGACCAGTGGTTTAGATGAAGGGTTTGGGTTTTAAGATGCTTTGGAATTTGGGGTGGGGGATTCCAAGACTGTGGGGAGGAAGGATGTATACTTTAGATCCTTTATTTAAATAGACGGCAAATTTTTAGGGTAAAACTAGTGTGAAAAGATAACACATGGGCACGTTTCGTGTAAAATCAGCATGAGCAGTGTGAGAATAGCCTTGGCACCATTCCCATTCACCACTGTCCCATTCCTTTATTGGCAAAATGCTAATGGGAGGGGTTGGGATAATAGGCAGCTGGGACTCAAAATCCTCATTTGTGAACTTAAATATGACTTAACTGGTACAATGGACACCTAGAAGAGATGCATGACTGAAGTGTTGAAATTCATGGTGTAGAAAGGATCAGGTGGGAAAGCAATCAAACTTTTGCTTTTTGTCACCTATAGCTCAGAAGCAAGTGATCTTCACAATTCAGAATTGGATCAAAACAGGTGAAATATGATGTAAAACTACATAATACTGGCAGCAAATCAGAAGATAGTTGATAAGTATTTATAATAGATCTATCCCTGACACACAGGAAACTGTCATTGACTAGCACTAGTGATGTCATGTGGAGCACATTTTACCAGCACTTCAATATTTGTGTAGCTTAAGAAAATGAGTGAATAGAGTGCTTAGCTCCAAAAAAAAGTCACACCAACTCTGGGAAATATTGTATTAGAATGGATTTATGGTGTTTCTGCATTTTTTTAAAAAAGTTTTAGAGCACAACAGAAATTCCAGAGGCAGAAGTAATGCTAAGGTTTAGGCACAGGTATGTCTGGCATCCACCCCAAGTAAAGATGGGGAGTGGCTGATGTGAAACTTGGTTGATAAAATGGTTAAGGGGTAGAATATAATGAATGCTAATCTACATGAATTTGTGGGAAAGAGATATTAACAAGTTAGACATCACTTTTTTTAAGGTTACATGTTTAGTTCATTGATGTAAATTCTGCAATAGATATCTGTAAGGATTTAAACTCAATAGTCCCTGCCATTGTGATTGATAACTAGTGTTACCGTGGCCCATGCTAAATGGATTTAAACAGGCTAATGCATCTCAAAATGCAATTATAAACACAGTCATTTTTATGCTTCTGTGTTTCTGGTGGAGTCCCTAGAGGGATTGCTTTTCAACCTTACGTTTTACATTTTAATTTTAATCTGCAAGAAAAAGTGCAAAATATCACAAATTTAAGTTTGCAGATGGGTAACATTTGCAAGAAGTGGGTCAGCGATGAAGAGAACAAATCAACAGATCCAGAGTAATGCTGAATCACTTGGTAAATCTGCCAAAGGAGACAGTGTTCAGTATGGCCAAGTGTAAAATTAGTCTTATAGCAAGGAATGCTGAGCACATTAAGGTGTGGGAATCTCTGTCCTGTGGAAAAATTTAAGGACACCAACCAGCTGAAAAGGACTTACAGTATGACCTTGAAGGCTAATGTATCAGTTGGATTTAAGAGCAGATTAATACAGCACTGAAGTGAAAAAAAGGCACGGTGTTGACATGCTGCAATCAGAGAAATGAAACACAGGAGTAACTCTTGACCTAGTGTATTCTCCATTACCTGAAATTTTCATCAAGAGTGGCTGATTCTCTAAAAGATATCTACTTCAGATTACTTTGGGAAAACATGTTTTTGCACGTAGGGTGAGACCCCAACGAATCAGACCTGCTGAAGAAATGAACCTGCTGTGACCCACATGAGGAAATGAACACTGGTTCTCCTACTCTAGGTTTTTGAAAGTGATGAACAGGATAGCGCTTACAGTGAGGTTGAATAGCTATTTTTGTTTATCAGGTGGTGTGGTTTAACCCCAGTAGGCAGCTAGGCACCACACAGCTGCTCACTAAACACCCTTCACAGTGGAATGAGAGAATCAGAGAGGTAAAAGTGCAAGAATTTGTTATTTGTGTACTATGTAAAAAGGCAATTTAATATGTAAAGCAAAAGCTGCATGTGTAGGCAAAGCATGATATGGAATTCGCGTCTTGGACCAGTTTGGGTCAGCTGTCCTGGCTGTATGCACCCCCAGCCTCTTCATGGGCAGAGGTGTGTGAGAAGATGGAATGTTGTTGGCTCTCTGCAAGCACTGTTCTGCAACTACTAAAACATTGCTGTGTTATCAATACTGTTTTCATTCTGAATCTAAAACACAGTACCACATCAGCTACTTGGAAGAAAATTAATTCTGGCCTTGTCAAAGCCAGGACAGAGGTGGTGTCAAACACTTGAAATCCAGGTAAACAGCATCCGCAGCCTTTTCTTCTACTGAGCGTGTCATCTTGTAATAGAAGGAGACCAGGTTAGGCAGGCAGAACCTGCCTTTCATAAACCCGTGCTGGCTGCATCTGATCACTCACTTGTCCTGTATGTGCAAAGTGATTGTGAATCCTGTCTTTTCGTATTTGTGCTCATTGTTCCTGGAACTCCCCATTGTGGTTCTGCAGGATTGAGTTGATATATTTAAATGATGAGCATCAGTGAGTTGGAAATCCTTACCCAATTGTGCTTTTTTTGAGAGTAGTACTGTCAATTACATCTGCTGATACAAATAATTAACCATGAAATTGGTTTGTTTAATTAAAAACTACCCTAAAATCCTTCCAAAACAACAACTCTTTCACAAATATGGAAAGTCTAACAGAGAGATATATACATATACTTGTATCAGATTTCCGGAAATCTGCAAGTCGTGTAACTCCATGAAAAAGTGTTGTATTTACAGAGGTGTGAAGAAACTTAACTGCCTGAAACTTGATACTTTCAACAACAGCAGTGAGAGTGACAGAAATTCGTGTGTGCTCTAAAATACTGATTCTGGTAAATTGTTGCATGTAAGAAGAGACCTGTGATACCAGCAGAAGGTCTTGTTAATACCAAGGGTGCGTCAAAGTGAAGCAGGCATTTGAATTTAAGTGTGCACTTGTGAATGTGGAGGAAGATGGCATATATAGATTTTTTTAAACAGAACATTAAGTTAGCTTTGGACAATATTTAAACATTTGCAATTATAAACAATATCAAGCCAGTAACATCATATGCTTTATAAAATAACATATACAGGTTCAGAACAACTGTTGAGCACCCGCATGATTGTGCACTTCCGCATAGAGGGAGGAGATACTGTGCGCAGAGCAGTTCAGGTATCCACTCAAATGTTTCAATCAGTTGCTTAGTCAAGATTACAGCTGTTATTTTTATAGTTTAAAAGTACATTACTGAAGCTTTAATGCCATCCTTGTTTTTAATTATTTTCACCAAAGCAATTCTCACTCCAGAGGTGTGCCTTCTCTAACAATGCATTTGATACAAACTTCCCTAAGGCACAAAGCAAGATGGGCAACCAATTTGGAAATTATAATAATCTAGTCAAGGTTAAGATTGCCTTGTTCCGCTGGGATATTACAAAATTTGAACCATGTACGTACATCTAAAATAAATTAGCTGTGGGTGGTTGCTGGAGCTTTATCACTCTAGGGAACTCATTCTTTAAATTTGAGATACATTGGACTTTTATTATCTGGTAATGCATTAATTTCAGAGGCATATATTTTTAGATTAATGTTGGCTCCAAAATTATTTGAGTATTTGGGATAAAACAGGGTCAAAATTAGACAGTTTAAAAGGCAAAGAATATAATTCTTATTTTAGAGCCCATAACCACTGGCAATGAGATACTTGCATCTCTCCTTTATTAAAAATATCTACTACACTCTGAAGGAAATGTTTATTTTCTAAAAAAGCATTCCTAAGCAATTTTAAATGTATGCAATATATTGTAAACTATATATTGTTATCTTTTGATCTAAAAATCTGATTACGTCCCATATTTCCCAGGTTAGTATGTGTAGTCAGTTTTCTGCGTCTCTGCTGAGTTCCACCATGTGGCTGCAGAAATCACAGAACGCCTGTTGCACAAACCCTGCTGGAGCAGGTTCAAGGCCTGAATTAGTCAAACTAGACACAGCAAGAGAACAAACAGTCTGAAGGCATGGCAACGAGGTGTAGTGTTTTATGAATGCTCTTTTAAATTGTCTCATGCTTAGCATTGTATATAAATAGAGAGAGGTATACTTAAAGGATGGGTTAATGTTATGGTGTTATATTCATCCAAAAGAAATGTGAAAGCTTTGATATACACTCAACACATCTAAACCAACCTTCAGATACATATGTCGGTGTGATCTCTGCTCACATTCTCCTGATCCAGCAATTCCTTTCCCTTCTCCTTGAAAGGAAGAAATAACATCAGTGCCATAAAATCAGGATATGCCTAGGGCATGAATGTGGCATAGTGGATTGGAAGTGCTCTGGGATGTTCTAGTTTAGATAAGAATCGCCTTGACTACCTAATCCTTTGTGGTGAAATGGAGACTTGTGATGACTCCTAGAAGAGAAAGACATAGAAGTGCACTTAATGTTTTCTCTTAGGAAGTGCTGATCCTTTTCTGGGATCGATCAGGCACCTGTTACATTACAAGAGATTTTCAAGCTATTTCAATATGTTACAAGAGCCAGTCAGTGAATTAGACAGATTATTACTGACACAGTTAAAAGGAAGGAGAAAGCTGGAGGGACATATCTATGGGCAGCAAAATAAATAACCTCTTTGAGGGCAAACAAAAGACTAAGTGTTTAGAGAAGTGAGACTCGTACTGTCTTCCTGTATGCTTGTTTTTGTTTAACATTTCCCAGATGAAATTATTGTTGAGTATACTATCAAGGAACATTTAAAGGCAGGAGAGAGGAAAAAAGCATGAGAGGAAGATGAATAAAGAAGGGAGCGCGAATATGGGAAAAAAAGGTGCATCAGGCTGCATCCATGTATTAAAAATAGGTGCCAAAAGAGAAAATTAAACCTCAGACAGAAGCACTAAACTTTGCTGGGTATTTGCTTTACAGGCAACTAACAGAGTACTTTGGAGCATGAGAGGGAGCTGATGATGGAGAGGGATGAAGTGTAGGGAAGAGTCAGTGGGGCTAATGACCTAAGAAACTGCAGAGAGAGGATACAAAAGATACTTAGAAGTAAAAGAGACAGGATGAGCTATGAGTTGGGGAACCCTGAAAGAAGAAGGTGCAGGTGTGGAATTTCCCAGAAAGTGCTCAGCAGCTGCATGAAGAATGGATGGCAACGGCAGCTGATGAGAAATGAAGTACATCTTAGGTCCTAGGTGTGTGTTTAGGGTATGTGTGATAAATTACCTTCATTTGTCCAACCATCCTGTCTCACGAAGGGCAACACAGTCATTTTCTCTTGCTCTTAACTGTGTATTTCTCACTGGCATGTCTCAGAGGAAGGAAGTCAGTATGGCTTCTGCTAGCTCCCAAAACAACCAACAGATCAAATGTAATCAACATAATCCCTTTCCTGCTAAAAGCAGTGTTGTGGTTTGAGCCAGCAGGCCTGAAAACACCACACAGCCTTTTGCTCACCCTGCCCTATCCTCCCAGCTGGGATGGCGGAGAGAATTGAGAAATAAGGTAGAACTCGTGGGTTGAGATAAAAACTATTTACTAAGAGAAAGAGGAAAATAGAGTACAATAACAGTAATGATAATTATATACAAAACAAGTGATTGTACAAAGCAATCGCTCACCGGCAGCGACCGATGCTTAGCCAATCGCCAAGAAAATGGACCCTCCCAGCTCACTTCCCTTCCTTATATTATTTTATTATGTGATGTCATATGANAGCTCCCTGCGGCCCCCCCCAGCCTCTTCACTCTCCTGGCAGAGACATGCAAATGTCCTTGGTTTTGTTCAGTGCTGCTGGGTGTTATGAGCCTTGTTTTCCTTTTAGAACCAAAACACAGCTTTGTAGCAGACACTAAGGGAGAAAGTTTCAGTTAGAAACTAAGGCAATCAGTAAAAGGTCTTTGACAAATTTTCAAGTAAGTCTCTCAAAAAAGCAGTTCTGATGGAATGTAACGAGGTTATTTTTGTGCGTTACTTTGTGTAGTTACTCTTTTTCTGTTGGTGTTTTTTAATCTCTAAGGCAAGGTAATTTTATGTATAAAGTACCATGGTTGTAAATCTCTTCCCAGATTATCTAAGTTCTTATGCATAATATATGATATCTAGCAATTTCTGAGGAAATGTTGCATTTTCTCTAAAAGTAATTAAGCAAGCAAACATAGCCCTCATAGCTGGTTGTCAGAAAGGTTTGTGCATCCCTGAAATTGGTGTGTGTTCAAATTTTGTGTTTTATAGCTGGTATCATACACTGATAAAGAGGTGAACATCCCAGAACTTCTGGCTCTTGGATTGAATTATGGGGGTAATGCCTAAAGTAATGCCTCCTATGTTATTATGTTGGCCCGTGATCATGGTAGAGGCAGATGTTGGTGGTATGGCAGTAGAGGTTGAACCTTCCTGCCAATATTCCATTACATTTTGTAGCTGTGTGACAGATGGCAGCAGAGGGGCAGTCTGACAAAATGGTGTCTGGCATGGAGGTGTATATGGAGCAAAGGTGTGGAACTGAATTCCTCCATGCAGAAAAAATGGCGCCTATTGAAATTCATCAGTGCTTGGTGAATGTTTCTGGAGAACTTGCTCTATCAATGTTATTTCACTCTTTCCATGGAAACAAATTGGAGGCATTACTTTCAGAACAACCTACATATGTATATTTTATTTTGTGATTTGCCCTCCAAAAAGTCTTTGTAACTCTATGGAGTGCCTCTCCATGAAGGTGCCTTTAATGTAAAGTCTCAATGCACTGAGTTAAATAAAGGCTTGCCCTCGGTGTGTATCAAACCCTCGCTGACGGGAGCACTCCATAATGTGCAGCCACTGTAGAAATACGATCAGATGGAAAACAACATAAAAACCATAAAAATAGTTAATAAAGAAAGTTATTTAACATTAACCTTAAAGTATTTTTCACGTTGAAGTATATTAAAGAGACTACAGTCTTTATGTCCACTTGTGCAGAAAGAAATCTTTTCCCAAGGGCTGCTGAGTTAATTGGCTGCCAGGCAAGAGTGTGAGTGTACACTGCTGCAAAGAGGAATAGATGCAAAGCATTCAGGCTTCTGAGCCTGGTAGTCTTTATTACCTCTTGTGAGATTAAAAGAGTTTTTCTTCATCTCATAGGAAATAGCACAATGCAGCAGTATTTACAATATGATCAGTATTCAGTATATTGCAAGGCAAATTCAGTTCCAGTTCATAAAACTCTCAGTGTGTTGCCATAATCAATAGGAATAGTATACAAGAGCAAATAGTAAATGAAGGTATTTTTGTGTCTCTCTCAATTGGCACTGGCTGTCCCATATCTTGCTGATTCACTTCCTAGTGTAAATGCTCTAGATTTAACCATTGTTTTTGAACCAAAAACATGGGCTTTCAATCAGAGGGAGTTAAGCTGCCCAGACAGCAGGTCCCAGTTTCAGCCCCAACAGACACCATTTTCTAGAGAGCAAAATCAGCTCGCTCAGAGGGATCAGCTCTTTCCTTTCGCACAGAGCTTTCTTTCTGAGAATCACTGTGTTTGTGCAGGTCTTGAGTTAACAAAATGTACTAGAATATTTTTCCAAGATTAAATGTGTCTTTCAAAACTAAAAAAGTAACAGTGACATCAGTACAGTGACTNTTTTCAAAGCTTCAGATATCTATTATAATCTTTATGTTCCAAACTGGCCTGATTTTGTTTTATGATGAAACTTTTAGAACCAGTTGTGCTTGAGGTGATTGTGAGTGCTAGGAGGAATCTGCTTGGAGACTGTTACGTTTTCTTTCATGGTGCAGAGAACTATATTAGCACAACTTGATGTAGAAAAAAGATCAATGAAGATGTTAACCCCTGCTTATTACAATTAATTTATTGTGAAAGTCAAATGGTTCACTCAAAAAACATACATCATTCTGCTGCAGACATAGAAATATCTCTAAACAGAAGAGATTCTCTGTTTAGCTCAGAAAGGAGGTAAGGCAGAAGGACAAGAGAGAAGACTGTAACAAGAGCAAGGTGCTCAGAGAGGTAAGGTAAATATGGTGCCCTCCTCTGTAACACAGAACCAAGATCAAAAAGTCTTGAGCTAGTTGTCTGTAAATGGCTCCCTGTTCTGAAAAAAAACCCAAACATCCAACCTACTTTTTGTTGTTTTCGTATTTAGTAGCTGAACTCTTCTTCCAATGAGATGTTAATATTAAAATGCCATTTGAAATTCTGAAGCTCTAGTTTTTATCTCATTAATCTGCTGCTGATTTCAGTGACAACTGCATGAGATTGGCAGAGCTTTTCCTTTTCCCAGAAGTGTTGAACACCAATCACTTCAAATCACATCAAGGAAAATGATCAAGGACTGGCTTCCCTGAGAAGTTAATCCTTAATTTCTTTTGTAAATCAAGGTTTAATACTCTGGAGGGCAATTAATAAGTAAGAGAGTGGACCATTTAATTGATTCACTAAAGCCACTCTGATCATAAATTTTGGTTCTCAACAAATCTGATGGAGGTGAGGTACAGGCATGCCTTGCTACATGTTGAAAATGTTTTAATTTTGAATATTCTGATGTAGACACTATCATGTTGTGTTAGCGCATGTGATATCCTTTGCTGATTTATGATCTCACAGTTCTTATCAGAACTTATATTCTTATACAAAATCTTACAGATCTTATAGTTGGGGTAAAAGGATATTTCAAGGTGAAGACTTTGCTGCCAGTAAACAGAGTTTATATGTCTTAGCTTAGATTTTACTCTTTCGGTGACAAATATATATATAGTGATATATTCTCAATCCATGTGTACTACAAATCACTTATTGGATATTTGGCTTTCAAAGCCAAAAGAGGAATTTAGTAAAATCAACACAAAAACAAAGAGAGAGATCTTTGTTTTCAAGGGCAGGTTTTTTTTTTTTTCTTCCCTTTGAGTTCTGTATGATCAATGCTGAATGTTTTTGTTTCTCTCTTATGTTATAGGTACTGAGTATTTGAATGTTTCCAATTCTGGATTTTTGGATAAGATGTGCCACTATTTTTACTGCATTTACATTTTTTTTTTTNTTTTTTTTTTTTTTTGATAAGAAACATCTTAGGATACAGATTGATGCTTCATGCTGCATTACTAACGGCATGACTATTGAACATATTTTAACATGATTCAAAATTGAACATTGTATTTTTTTTTTTTTTGGTTACCTATTTTACAAATACCAGTCTTGCTGGCACATGTTGTTCAGTAGGATTTTGTGGACTTTCTTTTTCCAACCATAGGTTTTGGTAGTGACAGCAGTGGTACATTTTGCACCAGGTTGTGTATTTTGGAGAAGGCTGCACAATTGCTAGCTGTCTGTGCATCAGGGAAAGCAGTGCATATGCTCAGGCTGGTACCTAGTCGGTGGCAGCTCTTGTTGGTTCTTTCCTAGGCAAATTTATTGAGTGTGCTGTATACCTCACTGCAAGAATATGGTCACAAAAGCAGTTCCTGACCTTGTACAGCTTGGATGGTGCAATTTGTAGCTCCTAATGCAATCAGAACTACTGGTACTTAGGAAAGCCACATGTGGTGATTTCCTGACTCAGCTAAAATTAATGGCAAGAAAACAGTCTTTAAGTGAATAGCCCAGAGGGTTTCATTTTCAGGGAGGGGAAGGTAAAAGGTGAAAATAAGTGGGGAAGAGCATACTTCTTTTCTTCTGTATCCTCATTTCAGCCATGAGCTAGAATTTTCTTCCAGTCTGTGGTGGATGATTTGCAGTAGGGTTAGTCTTTTAACAAGCATGAGCAGCTGACTGTTCTGCTGTTTTGAAGAGCTCTTAATGCAGTGGAGCACACTTGCAATATTTGTGTTCCACAGCACTTGCTTTGCCAGCTGTGCAGTTCAGTGATGCCTGTGTAGTTCTGTATTACTTGTGAGTCTACCAACTTTGAGTGCTCTCAGCTCATCTTTTCACCTGTTCTGTTCTTCAGTTATAAAGTCATGCCTTTTAAGTGACCTACTGGCATGTAAAATTTGTATTTCTTTCCTCTTGTAAATCTTGAGTGTTTAGTGGCAAGTCTACTTTGAAAATCTTACTTTTACAGTGGAGACTGAGTGTCTTTCTTCAGAGTTAAGTTTTGCATGTTATTTCTGCTGCTGTTTGAAAGAGAACACCATTTTAGCAGCGCAGCTGTAGTCAATCAATATTCTTTAACATCTGCCTGGCTTAGCAATATCCAACATTATTGCTTATTTATATGCACTTTTAATAGGATGAAATAAATGGGTTAATAATAAAAATGAAAGTATTTGATCTTATACTATTTTGTTATTTAAGATGAGGAGAAGCCTTGAAATCATCTCTTGAAATGCAGGCACAATATTTTTATTCAGCACATATGATTTGCAGAATATTTTTTTCATCTCACTATCCAGGGCAGTGTAGTGCAAAAGGCTGAAAACAAAAGACGCAACTCCTACATTTGCCAAATCTTCCATAAAACAGCAAGTCCAGTGCCAGAGAAAGCTAGAAATGTATGTGTAAGGATTTCAGTCACGCTGCATACTGTGCTTAGTCGCACTGTTCTGGTGATTTGAAACAGCGTACCCATAGGTAACAAAAGGAAAACAATATCATGTGGTTAGAAACCCTTCTAGTTTTTGAAGAGGTTTTTGGATGTCATTTACTTTAGTTTTATTAAAAAGTCATGCTTCTACTAACTAATTTTTTGTTTTCTTTTAAAAGGGTACAGGGTTGATATGTCAGTCCAGAGTAGGTATTCCCTACCTTCTCTTATCAGAGAAAGCCTTGCTATGTCTCCCAGTCTTGGGGTCGTTTCATTTTGAGTATAGCTTGTCGTGGCACTTCTCATAGTTGGTATCAGCTCCAACATACTGAGTAACCCAAGGAGACTGTAGATGGACCTAAATGGCAACAACTACTACAAAAAATACTCAAGGCTAAAAGTACAAGCCTCTTTTTCCTTCCCTTAAGGCCTTAGCGCTCCAGTGCTCCTCTGCTCATTTTTCCTGGAAAGGGGCTGCTGCGCTTCTGGACATTATGTTTGCACATTGTAGTAATGCATCCTCCACCTCCTGACGTGTTTTTGTAGTTCCCGCAAAGCGGAGCCAGAGGCAAGCTGCAGCTCAAGGTTATGACTATGTCCGATTATGCATGTCCAAATAACAGGTTTGTATTTCTGCAATCCTGTAATTTTACCTGCCTTTTGTTTTTATCCCTTTTCTCCCTTTTTGTTTCATTCTTCAGGTTTAAACCTGTGGTCAGGTGAACTCTAACTAAAACCAATTCATTAAAGACGTTATTGATCCCTAACCAGTGTTGTCGTCAGTGCAACAGTACTTGTGCCTTTAAGTGGAAGATGAATCTTACTGATGGAAACAAGATTGTCTTTTGTTCCAAAAAAAGTGCTTTGTTCAGAACATCTTGTTAGTTACCTCTAAACTTGGTAATCTCAAGAGGTGTATGGGAAGGTTTACTTTCTTCTTAATTATTTTTTGACGTGTATTTCTAAAACCTTGTGATTGGAAGAAAGTAAGTGAACTTGTGATGCCAAAATAGATGCCAGAAAAAATATAAAAGAATATTGTGTCCCATAATAATTTCTGAAATAATTTGAATTCATACTGAAGGGCTTAAGTATTAAGTTAGTCTGTTTCTTTTTTCTTGATATTTGTCATGCACAGTAGCTGGTTATTATTTGTACTGCTCCAGACAGGCAGCAGTGATTGGAGCATTATTATGTTAGATGCTGCATCTATACACTGTACGGAGTTTCTGAACATGAAGATTTACATTCAAAGTTACATGACAAGAATGAAGATATCTTTGGAGATTCTTGTTTGCAAAAAGAGGGAGTATCACATGATTTTTCCCAGATATTATTGTAACAGTGCTGTCAGAGCTGGGAACTATGCCCATATAATTCCAATCTGAGTGCACTGTCACAGCTGCAAAGTCCATCTTCCTCTCTAACAAAGTTTTGTTGTTTGTTTTGATAATTTTTACAAAATTATTTATCATATGACTTCAGATGGCACAGTTTAAAAGTACTTTTATGCTTATCTCTTGCTATTACTTTGAAAATGACTTGGTGAACATTGTTTTTAAGAGGAGCTCTGGCACTTCAGGGCAGCTTCAGACCTTGTGGATAGACCACCTTTTTTATTCAAGGAGTAAAATGGGATTTGCATTGTAACAGATGGACTGCATAAAAGGAATGCACTATCCTAGACATTTTTTCATAAAGTGATGCAAAGCTGAGCTCTTGGCCTGACATACAATTTCTAGAGAGCCGTGTATGATTTTTTTTGCCTACGCCTGTTTTTTATGCAAGCTACATATTTAAACAATGCTGTTCAGAAATGATTTTGCCTGTCCTGCTTTGTTGTATTTACCTGCAAATCCGAGTGCTCTGGTACAAGGAAATGGAAGATATTTATCCCTGGCAATATATGATTTCTTGGCTGAAACTGCAGAGAGATGAGGTAATTGTTGTGATGGCTTCTGGAGCTACTTTTGCAGACTGTCACAGAGCTGATGTAATGATGAGCTGATTGGGCTGCCTTGCCCTTGTGGACACAGTTTGGCTTTGATTCTTCATTAAATCTCTAGAAAAATAAATTGCTGTGCCAGTCCCATTCAGCAAGGTACTATCACAGATGACTGTTCATCACCAGAAGGAAATAGTATTTTTGCATGGTCATAAGTTCTTTGGGATTACCCCTCCTGCAACTCTCAGGAAATATCTCTGTTGCCCTGAGATTTGCTGTCTATGGCAGTTGAATATTGCAATTTGGAAAGGGATTGAAAAACTAATGAAAGTTTGACAAAAGAAGTGTGTATTCTAAAAAGAAAAGGAATTGCATATTGATAACCTGGAAATGAAATAATAAAAAATTCATAACGGTGTGTTGTGGATGAAGCTCGTGTCTTTGACTATGGAGGCATTAAAACCGGAGCTTAGGATATCCTGTTTCCAGCAGAAGTGAATTTCTCCTTTCTTTTACTGATAAGAGAGACATATTCTAGTGTCTGTACATCACTTGAAGTTATTTTAAATTTGTATTATCTTTTATTACTAAATAAAATTTTATTATTAAAATGCTTAAAAAAACAACACCACACCTGTAAAAAATGCAAAAGGGAAAAATCATTTGTAATTGCAATGTAATAAGTGACAAGACTGTCTCAGGTACAAATCCTGCGTTTGTTCTTGTATCTGTGAGAAAGTATTGGAATTTAGGCAACAGGCAAAGTGGCCAACGTTACATAATTTAATGTTTTGAGAAATAAATGAGGTATAGTGAATTTTTTTGCTGCCTAAAGCTTACCTAGTCACATTAGGGTTCCCTTACCTTTGAGGATTACAAATATTGGAGATGTAGACTTGTAGGCTATACATGTAATTTTCACAGTTAATTGGGAAACATACTTTTCACATCCTTGTGGTAAAATCATAAATCGTCTTTTATTTCTTTTTAATTTCAAAGGGAATTCTGGTGGAGTTGTGGTACTGACCTTGAGGGCAATGCGTGTAATACTCCGAGAGGGTGAGGTGACAGAAAATGCTGGTAAAGATCAGATCAGCCAAGCAGAGGTGGTAAAAAGTTGATGCTTCATAGCGGGCTGTTTTTGCACATCCTGATCTTTCCCATGTTTGTGACAGAGAAGATAAATATCCAAAATTTGGTCAGACCCTTTAAAAGGCTAAGAGAAAGTTTGTGCTTTTGGGCTCATGACACAATCCATTGATATCCCAGTGAAATACGTTTAAATATTGCACAGTGCATTTTGAGTGTGATTGTATTGGCTGAGGCCTGCAAGCGAGCAAAACACTTGGTCACACATTAAAGTACGCATTCAAGGAATTCAGAATTAATTTATACATACTGATCCAGTAACATTCAGTAAAATGCTTCAGGTATGCCTGTGCACTCTGCTGTAAATTTCAGTCACGTTTTTCACGTATGGACATTTTGTGAATTCTGGTCTGAGAAAGAACTGAAGGTTTTGGCTCATTGTGTAATCCATTCATTGAAAGTAATCAATTCTAGTATTTAATAGTGTATGGGCAGCTTACAGCAGGCAGAAGAGTCTCTGATCTAAGTGAATTGCAGAGGGAATTTTGAGAGGCAGGAAGCAATTACCTGTACTGGAATCTGGCCAAGAGATTGGAACTAACATTGCAGTGCTTATTAAACATCATAAGTAATGAAGAGCTATCTTCCCGGTGTATTTCTTCTGCCAGATAGTAATGGATGCTGCTGATCTTGGAATGACTTTATATAATTCACTTTTTCTGGCAAGGAGTAAATGACTGACATTGTCAATAACTATGAAGCACTCACTGGATAAAGCTTTTCTTTTGTCTTCTCTCTTTGGCAAACTCGTTTTCCTCTGTAAAAGCCATTGTTAGAGTATCAAGAAGCTTATAAAGTACATTCTACTTGATTTGTTAGTTGAACAGCCTAATTCTTCTTGGCCAAGAACTTGCTGGGTACTGCCATTGCTTATTTCCGAAAAGAGGCAATACAGGAGTTTGCAGCTTTCCATTTTCAGTAAATATCCTATTACTAATCCTTTAATATATTATTTTTTCTCTTTAATATGAAATAATATGTATATATAGTAGATTTTTAAAAATATAAGATTCTGAATCCTACATTTAGCACACATTTAATTTACAGCTTGACATGATATTTTAGGATCATCCGCTTCCTTTGTTTTTAAAATCTTTCTGAAAATTTGAAAAACTCTTGCCCAACACATAAAACTACTCATTCTTTGTTTGTTTTCAAGGAGAGATAAAATACAATTATTTCAAAAGCTTACGTTTCTTGAAGGAGAATTGAAATCGTACTGACTTCATGGAATTCTTTAGGAGACTGTGAAAAATCTCGGCATTGTCTAAATGTTGTGCCTACCCACAAATAGTTGGAATAACTAGTAAAGTTTGCCTGTATATACTATATGGCTTTGTTGATAACCTAAAAATTAGAAATCTTGGGTTCTATTCCAGTTCAATTTCCCTATCAAGATCTCTTTTCTCTCTCATTTTTGCTTCTTTTCTTTAATTAGACTGCCAGACCTTTGGTCAGGGACTATCTTACTGTTCTTACATGCTGCATAATGTATTTATAATCTTAGCAGAATGTGAGATCCTCAGCACCATATAGAATAAATTTGAAGTACTTCAAAACAATATGAAATTACCAGTTTCACCAAGGCATTCATTCAGCATAGCACTCGAGTTTGTGATTCACTTTTAGCCTATGAATCCCACTCTTGATTATTGTTGAGACCATTTTCAGGCTTGAATTTAAACACCTGCTGATGTTCTTTGTGATGAAATATATGCTAAGGCAGGGCTATTCAGAAATGCTTCATTCCACCTCTGTTCCTCTTCCACTCATCTAAGAGTGTCTAAACTGGCACTCTTACTGGGAGGAGATCAAAAGTTTGCTTCAAATCAAACTTGAGAAATCTAAATAAAAATGAATATAAGTATTTCCCGAAAGTTTGTAAAATCTGTCCTTTATATAAACCACATGGCAATGAAGGATGTATTTAGTTGCAGTGAATTGAACTAGCCCAGCAAAAGTCCTCTAAGACATCTTCATGCAGAGTCTTCATGTTTTAGTCTGCTAAAGGCCATCAGCCTTTTGCAACCTATGTTTGAATTACGAGGTTATCATTTAGGTTGGCATTTAGAATCAAAGTTTTGCTGTTTTTTTTTTTAAATACAGGTGATAGAGTTGGTTTGTCGGAATAACAAGGAAATAAATGTGAAACCTGGAACAAAGTAGTTGTTTGTCAGCCTCATGATATGTTTAAAGAGGGATACTTTGAGGCAAACAGCAACAAAACAAAGTCCCGAGAAATTAAGTGAAATGAAATAGGCTGAGCTTGCTTTAATAAACTTGTTTTAAGTTGGAGAACATTTCAGTGTTTGGATGTACTCTATTCTTGCTTTGCAAATTCAACATCCTGTGCCACATGGCTGTATGAGTGAGTATTACAGGCAGTGTAGACTTACTGTAAAGTCCCAGACAAATATCCCCATGCTGCATGTATGTATCTGCTTCCGCTCAAGGAATTTGGAATCTGTTGGTAGTTGCGGAAAATTCTCACAAAAGCCCCGAAGAAAAGAAATTTATTTGAAAATCAATAGCAAGGAAATGAACTGTCTTTCTTTGCTGGTGAAAAGCAAAGCTGGGAGCAGAATGTGGGGATCTGACTTATGACCATGTATTTTAAACATTTTGGGCTTGATCTAAAACCCATTGCAGTCAGTTCTGTAGTTTCATTTTCCCACTGCTATAATAGTATTTTATATTATATTGACATCAATAGGAAAGCACAAACTGAATCTGAATCCTCTGGATTTAGCCAGTCTCGCTGTCACTTCAACACTGCTTGTAGACTGCTCTCAGCCAGCTATGGTTTAAGGTCTTTAAAATTTAAATGCATTTTTTTACCTTCCTGTTAATCAATTTTATTTTAAAGGTGATTTCCCTGGCATAAGGCATTATTCTTGACAACATTCTTTAGATGTAGAATATTATCGTGAAGGTGTGTTAAATTTTACTGCAGCATTCAAGAAAACCCACTTCAGACAGCTAAGTGAAAATAAATAGAAAGATATGCATTATTTACAGGACAAAATGTGAGTAAGTAGGCTACATACACAAATAGCAGATGAAAACCCAGCAGATAAAAGGCTTCAGGCACACACGCTGTATATATACTTTGCTAAAACAAAAACAAACAGATGTAAATCAATTTTTAACAATAAGTGTCATCTACAGACTTCGAGAAACTGGTGACACTGGCATTCACTTTCTCTAGCAGAGAAGACATCTTGATTACCATCTTCTTTCTTTATGTAAATGAGAAAAAGAGATTAACCTGTTTAATTAGGAGATTACTTTTCATGCTAGCTAAGCCTTTTGCTTGATTTTTCTAGTTGCTATTTTCATCTGCCCCAGAAAATTATTTGCAGCCAGCATAGTGTGCATAATTCTGGCAAGTAGAATTCAACCAGGCAAACTCTTCTTTACACCCGTGTATTAAAGACCTCAAATAATGTACAATTATTTTGCCTGTCGCAGGGTTAATTCTGATCAAAGCGATGTATTTTCTTGATAGGGAGTAAATGAGTTCCAAAAATCTCCTTACCTTGTACCTAGCTCTCTAGAGGTAATCTATGGTTCTATCTTCCTGGATGTAGAGTGTATTAAGTCATTGTTAGCTGTCTCAAGTTAACTAGGATGGATAAAATAGGGTGTGGGAAGCTACCAACATTTCTAAGAAGCTGAAGAGCTTCTCAAGGAGCAAAAGGAGACAGGTGATCTCTATAAGGGAAAACAAGATGGAAGCGAGGGACAACTGCACACGGATGAAGTGTCCTCCCTGACAAGGGGGCAGACTCACAGCACGTGATAAAGAAGAGCAGAGCAGGACTGATGATGGCTGCCAGGGTCAGCCAAGTGTTCAGATCTTCAGCCTACAGTGGTTGAGACAGAACAATGCTAGGCTAAGAAGGCAAATTAGTGAGTCAGGATCAGCAAGGTGCAAGGCAAGGGCAAGTGCCTGAGCTTACACATGGCTCCTGAACCAACATGTCTGGGAGAACCAGCAAGGCTTCTTACAAATCATTTCATAGCAGTCTGCTCCCAGGTTATATGCTGTGCTATAGCAGATCTACCTTGAAGGCAGGCAGCCACAGCCTGGGGATACACAGAGCTTGAAGGCAGAACAGTTTGTAAAGCCTGTTGGTGTGCTTATGGTGTGCTTAGGCAAAGTGAGTCTTCAAGTATTCACACCTGAAGCTTTTCTGACATTATCAGAACTTTCTCAATTAGTAGAAAGAATCTTGCAGACAAGAGTCACAGGACGAGAGGTGTGATGCTCGTGACTCCTGGATACTCCGGATATGATTTAAGATTACAGATTTTGCATTATCAGCTGTTTTAGGCTTTTTGTGAGGAATTAAAGAACTCAAAATTAAGATAGGACATACATATTAAAAATACCAAATGAAATGTCAGCCTAAATCTTATTTTAATAAGAACAATTTTATCCATGATCTAACAACAGGACAGATTTGTTTGTATCTCTGCCCTGTGGACCTGACCCAAAGCTACAATCTGCCACTAATTCTGCAGCATGCCAGAGTGGTTGAAGAGAAAAGAGATCTGTCTATGCTTGTGAAGAAAAAGTGGCAGAGTAGATCACATTTCTCTGCATATATCTGAACAAACCCAAAGTTTTCTGTTGATATATTGTAGCTGTTGTAAAGAACATTTATAATGTCATAAATATAAATGAATTCTGTGGTGAAGAGAGAGAATCTTCAAAAATAATTCAGGAACAAATTTATTCATACACATGGGGAAACCATGTAATTATGTCTTTGTTAATTCAAAATAAGAAAACTCCTGTAGTATCCTTCCCTGACTAAGCTACTGAAGAAGGTAGGGACTGGAAACGCAGCTTTACTTCATAAATTGGCTTTCTCTGACAAGCAGAAGAACTGTTTAATGAAGTTCTCTGATTACATTACAAGACAATAAAATGATAGTTCATTACCATTACAGCAGTCTTGAAGTTTATAAAATAATATTCCTGATTAATATATGAAATATTGATAGAACGTAGATTTTTCTTTTAGTAATTGACAATTTGTGAGTTACTCATTTCTATAGGAAAGTTTAGAACAAGAGCATCAAAAGCTTTAGCTTTAAAAACGGAGAACATTTTCCATTAGAAAGGTTGTTTCTAATAAATATTGGAAAAATAAAGGACCCTGGAAAGAGGGTTTTTATTACATGGTTGTAATTTAAGCACCTTTATCTAGGTATGTCAGTCCTATCCGTCATACTACATTGTATTATGCATCAGTGTGCCTTTTCTTTTGACATTGAAATCACTGTTGAAGTGTCAGAAATTCCCCTGAGACTGAAATTTGCCTTTTTATGTAACTTTAAATGGATCTGCATCTCTTCCCATACTAGTCTAATTTCTTAATTTTTAATGCAATTACTCTTGATTTATACCACTAAATGAGAAGTTTTTTAAATCAAAAAACATGATCCACCTGGGTTTTCTTAATTGCTTGAATGAGTTGTTCACATATGTCTACTTTGTATGTGATGGAGTTGTTCTACTTAATTCCCAGGTTTCCATTTAAGAGGGAGAAGTATGCACATTCACAGGGCTAAAACCAGCTGAAGTGATCTATCAGTGTGCTGCTGTGCAGTGTTGCGTGGATTTTCTCTCTCCTAATATGCCATGCTTTTTACTGGTGTCTTTAAAAGCTGGTATATTTGTGCCTTCATCAGTTTCTGAACCGGCACGAATAGGTACCCCTGCACTCTCAATGAAGATATGGATAATTCTCTTTCACTTGGATGCTTAAACTACATGTTAGAATTTAGTGTTCAAACAGATGCAAGAGATTCTGTCACAGAGAAGGCAGAGTGGCTAGAAGGAACTTCTCAGCAGTTCACCATTTCAAGGTCCGGTATGTTCATGTTAATCCAGCATGTCTTGGAACTGAGAGGTTATGAACAAGAAATATTTTAAGAGAAAAATTGTTTACTTCCTGTATATTTCAATGAATATTTTACAAAAATTTGGAATTGCTCTGTTTGGAAGATAAGGATAAGTAAACCAAAGTTATTTAAGGACATTCAATGTGTTCATAACTATTTTATCCTTACTAACAGCAACAACAAAAAAGGCCTAATTAGAATAATACTTAAGGCTTATTTCATTGACTTGCACTATCTTTAGTCTTGTACATACATCCAGAATGAATGTAAAATTAGACAGGTGATCTTTATCCCATTCACTTTATATTTTGTATGATAATTGGTTCCTGAGCAAGACCGGAGTAAAAAGAGCTACCTTCTTGCTATTTCATGTTTTTCTTGTCCCATGTTATTGCTGTTATGAATTTTTTGATGGCTTCTAAATAATACCTCCAAAAATATTTAAACACACAGTTGAAAAAGGGTGCATCTTGCACGTAAACACCACACTATTTACTTTCTGCACAGTTAAATTCAAGATTTAATAGCCACAAGAATTATGCGTTTATTTTGATGCAGTTAAATGATAGTCGTTGAGTCGACAGGGAAGGCTTGGCTTTTGTTGAGAACAGCTCATTGAGTCAGGTGGAGGGCTGGCTGTTGTGAAAGCATTAAGTTGGAAGGCTAGAAACACTGGCAAGTAAGAAATCAAAATCTCTCAAGTCATAAAGAATGAATCCGCCTTCTGATATTTACATAGACACAGTCTAGGCTGAAGGCCAGGCTCTCCCAAGTCTGTTATTTCTCTTAGTTGACTAACTTTCAGCCTTTGCTTTAATTGACTGTAACTCCTAAATACCGTCTCCTTTCACATAGTTGCATTCTTATGTTTGAAAAATGGGGGGTTCCACTTATTGTAGATCACAGGCCTTTATGCTTTTTAATGCAAGCTTTACCTCTGAGGAATGAACCATCCCATTTTGTTGTAAGCTTGTCCCAGTTAATAACCGGGTGACATCTGTGCCATATCTTGTATGTCCTGCTACAATGGTTTTTTTACCTTTGCTGCCTGGAATTAGCTGTGTATCTTGTCTGTTATCCAGTGTGCCCTACTCCTTTCAAGTGAGAGCCCTCTATCAAGATACTTTATTCTGGCAATGCTCTAAGCTTTTATTTTTATTTTTTTGGATGATGTTCACTTGTATATTAAATGCTACCAGTGCAGCTGTGGTGGTCTACCTGACTGGAGCACCCTGATGTGGTGCCTGTTTCAAGCCAAAGTTTGTGAAACCTTTATCCTTGCCATTCCCAAGACATTGGTATTCCTATCTTTAATGTTAAATTTCCTTCCTTGTTATTACAGTAATACTTATTTGCTAAGGAAATGATAGTAATATATTTTTACTTTCCCTCATCCTTTTGTACATAACTAGTCAGTTAGGACTTTCTAAAACTTGGACTGGATGTATCAAAGAATAGACATTTTTGAACAAATGAAAGGTTAATAAATCCTTGTTATAGCTGTCAAGAGAAGTAACACTAATTTAATAATATGTGATGGTTCACAGATAAAAACACTGTTCCAATCCACTAAGCCTAAGAACCTATATTCAGATGTCTACTCAATACAAAATAATTTGGATTTCGTGCTACAAAAAAACAGGCAGGCAGGTTTGTTAGATGCTGCTTTTACATTTTAAATGATGTCTTAGTTCAGTTTGTCTCATTTTAGGTTAGGAATTACTTTAAAAAAAATACTTATTAAAAATAAAAATTATTACCTGTTTAATTTGATTCAGCTATTAAGTTCCCTGGTAATCAAAGGAGAATATTTCCATTAGCTTTATTTATTTATTTAAAAATGCAGCAATAATACCATGGAATCATAGCATGGTTTGAGATATTTAAAGATAATCTAGTTTCAACCTCTCTGCTGTGGGCAGGGACACCTCCTGCTAGACTGGTCTGCCCAGGGCCCCATCCAGCCTAGCCTAGAACATCTCCAGGGATGGAACATCCACAGCTTCTCTGAGCAGCCTATTCCAGTGCCTGATGACCAAAGTGAAGCATTTGTTCCTTATATCTAGTCTAAATCTACCCTCTAAGTTTAAAGCCATTACCCCTTGTACTAAGACTACATGCACTTGTAAAATGTCCCTCTCCAGCTTTCTTGTGGGCCTCCTTTAGGCACTGGAAGGCTGCTGACTCTGCAATTTGTGACTGCTTAGTAGTTTGTGCAGCAATATTCCACAAAGTTGGTACATTTTTTTTTAAGCAGGGAAACTGAGGCGAGGATGGATTAATGACATACCAGAGTCCTAGAAAAAAACGGGATGTGAAACAAGTGTTGCAATTAATTAATTAATGCAAGTAATGCTTGCATTAATGAGTAGTGTGGTTGTCTTTACGCTAAGAAGAAACGATTGTTTAAGACTGGTTTAAGGCATGCATTGTAATGTTTAAGTCTAATTAGCTATTCTTTTTCTCATACTGCTGGTTCAGATTTAAATTTGTGGTCTGTGAAAGTCTTCTCTCAGTAGTGTGCTGATGCACTGCCAATGAAGAGAGAAAGTGTGTACAGCATTTATACCTTGATCAAAATACATCATGAATCTGAGGGGAGAAGCATGCAGCTTGTTTTTATTAGCTTGTGTATATGTGACAAAAAGCACAATTTTGGAAAGCCACTTAGCATGCCTTATAAAATATTACTTTATTAGCTATACTTACAGTTTGAAAATAACCTGATTTTTTTTTTGTAATTTTGTTACTGTAAAATATTTTCAGTGTATGAGTTACTAGTTCACATATATATATACACACATGTATATATTTTATATATACGTATTACCACTGCTAGGATTTTCGGAACAGTTTCTTAATGCCATATTGTATCGTGTGATTTCTCTAACTGGGTAACATCGTTGTTCATTACTATGGAATTAACTATAGAAAGGTCAGAAGGATTTGTTTTCAAATAATTCCAAAGTTTATTTCAGTTTCTAGAGAAACTGAATCAAAAGAGGTGTGGTGTATTTGCAATATAAAGGTGATATCAAGACATATTTTACAAATTCTCTCTTGAATCTGTTGTGAATCCCTAAGCAGAAGAGTATAGCTCTAGAATATGTTTGTAGGCAGACGTCATGCCAGTTTGGGCCTACAAGTATTTTAGTACTTGTTTTTGTTACGGCCTACTGAAATTATTTTACTATCCATTTCATTGTTTTCCTGGACCACTTCACATGTAAACTATCATTGGAGGTAAGGACAGTTGCAGTTAAATATATGAAAATATCTTCACAGCAATTTCTGCTTAAACAGATTTAGATGTTTTGACTACAGAAGCTTTGCTTCGTCCAGATTTCTGCCTAAGCCAGGAAGACCGTTAACTTAAGGAAGATTTTACAAAATCAGCTTTGTTTTATTTTCCTGCCCTCACCTTCTTTTAAGGAAAAGATCTCAGAATACTGAAATGCCCCTTTTGGGGCATTTCTGCTAGATCCTAAGGTCATAGGTCAGTGGGAATTTAAGCTGCAAAGTAAATTACTTTTAATAAGTATTTTTAGTAAATTATCTTTCAATAAATTATCACATCTCTCCAGGTTAAAACAGCTGGATTTTTTTAAGGAACTTGCACATAACTCTCAGAACCCTGGCAGTTATTCAGTTTGATGGCAATACAGTAACTTTACTGGCAATTTTATTGTTCTGAAGCTGCAGAAAGGGTATAATAGAATTGTTCTGTGAAAGTTATGAAGCTTAACTCAAGTTTATTTTTCCATTTTGTTGGTGTTAGAAATACAGAAACTTACCTTGGTTACTCTGTCTCTTGCGACTACTTTGGTTGTGCTTGTCTGGTAAGGGCACTGAGTAGTATTTAAGTATGTGCAAAACAGCTCTGTTTGAAATTAGAAGAAGAAAGGTGATAAACCAGTTTAAAAATTGGTGCATTTTGGCAGAGCAGTAACGGGAGTAAGACTGGTGAGAAGGTAATCAAACTACTTTATGATGAAGAATTTGTGTGTTTTGTTTGTGCTCTGAACATGTACATTTATATTGCTTTAATCTGTTAGAATTACCATAATTTGTCAATAGCTAGCAATCTGATTCTCCTGGCCTATATAATGTCTTGTTGCTGTAAATAGACTTTTGGCAGAGTATATCTGTGGTGCAATCACAGAAGCAATCCCAGGTAAGGTATTAAAAGGTTTAATGATCGTAAACAAAAGATTTTAACTTACAGTAGCAATCTCCCACCAAGATGAGGAACAGCCAGGTCCCACACAGGAGATCTTTTCCCCTCCGTGGCTGGCTTTTAAATAAGCCCAGGGTAGTCCCACCCTGGGTCTACCCCCTGCTGGTCACATGGAGGGGGGGCAGAGGTGTTCCTTAGGCCAGTCACCGCCCTTCACCAGGTGCTCAATCACTAATTCAGGCTGTGACCTCATGTTTCCCTTACAATATCACATGCACAGTGCCAGGGCATTTAATTATAGCTTAACCATCCACTACTAGTTCTGAACAGGTCTTCTGTTTCTCTTCTTTTCCCTTCCTCTTCTTTTGACAAAATGAAGCACCTCAGCTGCACTGACCTGTTTAGGGACTTGTCTTAGCATCTAAATTTTCCATGTGCCTTTGAGATGTTGATACGTTAGTGTGGACTAGTCAATAACTTTGAAAGTAATGGAATGATACCATTCAAATTGTTGTACTGAAATTGTTCAGTTTCCAGATAGAAGAGAGCAGAACTGAAACATCTCTGTGGAACACAAGAAGCTTTCATAGTCAAAAATAGCAAATCATGGTAGCAAAAGGTATATCCCTTTTTTATTTGTTTTTATTTATTTTTAACCAAGGCTGTGCAACATTGTCAACTTGTTTTTTGAGTGGTTTACTCTGTAATCCTGTGTGTCTCTAGTTTATATGTTGTAAATATACGTGATGACTTAGACCCATAGAAACAAAATTTGGAAACAACTCTAAACATTTTCTATAGTATTTGGAAAATAATGATTTTTCTAAGCATTTTTTCTACATCAATTTTTATACATTCAACTCTACTAAGATATAAGGGTAATGTTGCTTGTCAACTTAGAAGTGATTTCTGATAGCCATGTCACCATAACTAATGCTTTAATCTGAGAATAGGTTAAGATAGGATCTGAAGAAGCCAGGCCTGATTTGGTAGGTCTATTGATCTTTTTTGCTGTCACTTAACTTTACAATCATCTGCAAACAAAAGGCTAAATTTACTTTGCTTAGCTTGACTCTTTTGGAAACCTCCGTTCTGATCCTTGCCCATATCTTTAAAGATACTGTTCCTGGTGCTATGTTAGCAGTCATTTCCTTGTTATTTTTCAATTTTAGTGTTCTGTGGGAACGTTTTTTTTTCATAACCTCTTTCCATTTCATTTTAAATTCTTTCTTATATACCCAAGGAGATAGGCTGTTAAAATTTCTTGGTACAGACAAAAGGTCTTTATTGTGGCAAGCAGGGCAAGGCTGGGCTTGCGAAGTAGTGTTGAGTTGCTACCATATTTGCTGCAGCTTGTTTTGTTCCACTTGAGAAAATGTTAGGAGGTAATTCAAAAGTCTATGTAAAAGAAGCCTCAAGCCACTAGTTTATGATTTTTATTCCTGCACATTGATAAAGGGACTCAGCCACAATCACTGAGCAAAGTTAAGACTGACATTTCATGGTAGGGTAGATAGAAAAGCTGACAGGAAAAAAAAAAACCTTGATACAGTCTTTGATTTGCGAAGTTTCTGAAGCTAAAACATGGGAAATATATATATATGTATATATATATATATATTTTCCTGTTAAGGAGGCATTTTACGGTTCTATTGTCATCCAGCACTGGTTGGAAACTCCTGGCAATCACATCCTCTGGTACAACTTTGAAGAAGAGAAACTACATTAACTCTAAACTATCAAATTCTGACCTTCCTGATAAAACAGTCATTTTTTCCAAGCGTTTTGAGTGTCAGAATACGGTTTGAACTAGATCATCTTCGAGGTCTTTTCCAACCTTGATGATTCTATGATTCTAAGAATAAGAACAGGCTAGTTACAGAACACCATGCTAAAAGTCAAACCCTTGGCAAAGTAAACTAGATTGAACTGTGCTTCCAGGCTATTTCACCCTTCATAAAGGTCCATGTCATGCTCATAGTTAGACCTGACATGAGTGGGGATTTTCCTTACAGTAAAATAAATAGAGAAATTACTCATATTTCAAAACTTTATTTATTAGGAGTGAAGCCAGAAAATTTGAAAAGCATGTGAATGTTACGGGGACACGAGGCTGAAAAAAAATCAGCAGGCTGCTGAAGAGAGAGCAGGACTTATGGGGCAAGCAAAATGAAAATCAGTAAACAACAGCAACAAAATCAGCATTATTTGACTTTTGCAAAATTTGGAATGAAACCAAAGATGGTACAAATAAGCTCTGGGCTTTCTTACTGCCTTTCAAGTCAAGCTGTTCAATGGTATTGATATGTTCTTGTGGAAAATGTGGTTACATTGAATGAGTGTTTTCTAAGATAAGCACTATTTTGTCAGTGGACCATTTCTGTATTTTCTTCCCCTACAAGACCCATGACCGTTTCAAAGCACAGACATAAATATTGCTGAAAAACATGCACCTGTTCAGCATTTTGTTCTGTCACCGGAAGAAGAATATTTAATGAACTCTACTTTGACCCTGCTTTGGATGCAGAATGAGTAACTAATGAGTTTTTCCTCTTTCTTAGAGTAACTTCTGTTATATTAGAGAAAAATATGAGAAGACAGGATGTAATTTCAAGAGTGAGAAAACTTTCTAGAACTCTGGGAGGTGGGGGGAACATTGGGCCAAGCAGCGTTCTTCTGTAGTGGAGAAATGCAAAGGCTGTTCTCTCTGACAAACTGATGTTATGAGCTGACCGGGAGAATGTCAACATTTTCAGGTTCTTTAACTGTAGAATGCTTAATTTCTCCTTCATCAGTGCCTAAACTAACTTTTTTTTTCCCCACTGAATTTCTCAGTATTGTATAATTTATGGATAAAATGTATAAGGACAAACAAGGCCCAGAAAGGGTCTTTTAAAATGCGTTTCTTTACTTTTTTTTTTTAATACCACAGGGCTGGAATTGATTGAAAATACAGTCTTGACTTCCTCAATACACAAGCCAATGGAAATCTATAACGACCTCTGGGGAGAGAAAATCGAATTTTGCAAGTTGAATGACTGAGTATACATCGTGTCAAAGCAGTTTTGTACCAAACAAAGGATGCTTTTGGAAATAATTTTCATTGGCCAATTTCTACACTAACTGTAGTGGCTAATCCTCACTATAGTGCAAAAAGGAAGGGAATGCTTTCCTACCTGTAAATTGATTTCAAGTAGTAAAAAGCATCTGTAGGATTATAATGATGCGTTACCAATGAATAATTTTGTGGTATTATGGACAATGCAGGTAAAAGACAACAAAATGGCCACAAAGTAGTAATTGGTAGCTACACGTCAGCATTTCAGCAGGAGAAGGAATGTCAGGGATTAAGAGAATTCAGATTCCTACCCAGGAAAAGGACAGTGAACACTGCCTTGTAACAGTTTTTTACCAAATGCCTTTTTCACATCACTTTTAACTTCAGTTGAAGTATCGAATTGATTGAAAGTAGAAGAGTAGAATAAATATGATTGCATTCAAACAGTAAATTCAGAACTGATAAAAGGAGATGCTTTTCCATGTAACTTTTGATTAAACTGTAGAACTTCCAGACACAGGAAGATATTGAGGTCAAGAACCGTAATACTTATGAGATGTTGAAGTAGATGTTTGTATTGGATATCCATAACTGCTCCAATTAATGACAAGTACTTTTGGATGGAGTTCAAACATTGAGCTTCGAGGTTGAAGCAAGGATTTGTTGGAGATGAGGTCTGGGAGCACATTATTGCACACTTTCTCCTTGCTCTGAAAGAAGAAAGACATTGAATTAACATGGTGTTATTGCAGTGAAGAAGGCCAAACATGCAACAGCTAACATGTAGGGAAGATGTTATTCCTCTCCATCCAGCACGTGTGAAACTATGCCTGAGGAGCGGTGGCCAGTTCTGAGTACAATGAGTCCAGTAGATGTCACCAGGATGATCAGTTGGCTGAAGCTGAAGCTGTGCGAGGAAAGACTCACAGAGCTGATTTGTTAAGTTTCCTGAAGTCAAACAGGATATTTTACTGCTGTTTACAAATACATAATTTGAAGGAATAGAGAAGATGGGCCCAGACATATGCCATGGTAAAACTGGAGGCAGTAGAGACGAGTTGGAATGTGGAAAATGCTTATGCGGTAAGTTTGATTATTTACCTGTTTATTTTTAACCATGAATGTGAGTGTGGTTAAATGCCACCTGAGAAGCAAGGGTGGATTAGTGTGCTTGGAGGGACTGTATTCTTAGAAGAAGTACTGAAAATGTGATGGAATGTAGCTGTGGGCAACCTGGTTCAATCTCTGTGAGTAGAGGGTTGGATCGCATCAGATGGCCTCCACAGATCCTTTCTAACCTAAAATGTTATATAACATGAGGTCAAATTGTGCTGACTGATCAGCTAGAACAGATCCATGATGCAGATGTAAATATTTTTAAAATGGTACTGGCAGGAATATAGAAAATACCTTCATCAAAAGCTTTTCCTATGAAATTTGCATGCATGGGCTGGGTAGGAGATAGAGCTAATCTTTGGAAAATAGGTGTTCACTATTTGTGCAGCATCCTATAATTTATCTGAACACCTTGATGCGTTAGTAATAAGAAAGCTGGAAGAAAATTTACGATGTGAATTTTCCTCTTGCTGTCCATCTAGTGTTAGTCTGGTACCTCATGCTTTTTAAGGATGCTTGGAGATCTTGGGGATTCTGATATAATTTTCTCCAAAAGGTTTTGTGTCGATCTTAGTACAAAATAAAGCATCAAAAATATATGCTGGGAGAAACATATCAAGGACTGACAGCAGTTGAATGGCAAACTGATGAAAGTTTCCTAAAACTGGTAAGTGGATGTTTACTGAGTGAGAAGAAAAATGTGTACCAACATCAGAGTATGTCCTAGAATTTTGATTGTTTGCATAAATGAAGTAAAATATTTGTCTATCTTTGAAAAACTATCCTCCATACAAACAGCTGAAAAAAGGTTCATTTTTAAATTTGCAGTGATTCTGTAAGTTGTGTATAAAGCAAAGATGTTATTTTATTATACAATGAACCTAACATGTATTGCACTCTGANGCCTTTCCAGCTTTTCTGTTTGCTTCTCCCTGAGGATAAGATGAACTTTCCGATTTTGAGTTCTGTAGTGCCTAAAGTCTTCTTGAGCTTAAAGAAAAATTATATTGTCTATTGCATTAGTGTCAGAACATTCTTCTATAAACTTCTCTCAAGAGTGATTCTTTGCTTGAAAATTCTGTTTGCTGTACCAGGGATTAATTCTGGTTCCTCCAATAGAGTCTCTTTGAGTACCTCAGAACGCAAGGTCAGGCTGATCTCTTGGCTAAAAATCTGTCTGTAAAAATTGCAAGCTTGGCTTTTATCCTAAAATTTGCTCCAATCTCTGTTTTCGTGTGTTTTTGCACCCTGTGATCAAAACGCTCGTGTTTTACTTCTACCTGCAGTATTTTCCTAATGGTTGTAATTTATAGTTAAAAGAGAATGATATAAAAGGGACCTTGAAAAACATTTATTGTCAGAAATGAAACTATTTTTAACTCCACACTTGGTATCCATTGCTTACCGGTAGCTGGACAGAATGTCAAATGTTTGCAATGGTCCTGTGCATTTTCTGGAGATTTTACATCTAGCAGATGTTTTATGAGGTGTGATTTACATAAGGTCGTTTGCTTTATTCTTGGTTTTGTGTGTTCATTGACAACTCAGGACAAAGGAGTGGAATGAGTCCTAGCTGATAAGTTATTTGCAATATGCCTCTACAAGTCCTAAGAGGTTTGTCACTCCTGTGACCTTTTTAGGGTAAAGTTTCCTAAAGTGCTTCAAAGATCATCTACTGAACTCAGATGAAGTCAGTGTTGCTCTTGTACATTGTACTGTAATTACTTAAATAATATCTTTTAATAAGTCCTTTATTAGAACTTGCATTCATGTACTAACTAGTTGCAAACTATCTATATTAAGCACTGCTGAAACAGATCTTCTATAATTCTGAAATTGTGTGCAGATTATATTATCCAGCTTTGTAACACCCTCACCTAATTTTTAAATGTAATCTTTCAATAATTCTGTCACTCAGTTGTCTAACAAGTTGCTCACAGCATAATGAAGTTTATTCTTAGACAGTGAAAGACAGAACAGCCACCTCCACTGGGATTATGCTTGTTTTTTTTTGTATTTNTCTTTTTCTTTTTCTTTTTCTTTTTCTTTTTCTTTTTCTTTTTCTTTTTCTTTTTCTTTTTCTTTTTCTTTTTCTTTTTCTTTTTCTTTTTCTTTTTCTTTTTCTTTTTCTTTTTCTTTTTCTTTTTCTTTTTCTTTTTCTTTTTCTTTTTCTTTTTCTTTTTCTTTTTCTTTTTCTTTTTCTTTTTCTTTTTCTTTTTCTTTTTCTTTTTCTTTTTCTTTTTCTTTTTCTTTTCTGAGAATAACTTTTGCTAGGAAGGAATGTACCTGAAAGTTGATGCCTTGTGAAGCTGATTCTGGAAGTGATATTTTAGAAACAAAGCAGAGAGATATATGAGAGAAAGAGTTAGGTTAAATGGGATATTGTAGTAGGGAAGATGAGAAACATTCAGTGTACCAGTAAGCCAACTAGCAGGGACAAAGAGTTGATTTAGCAGCACTGGAAAGATCAAGCTAGAGCATTAATGAACATATGGATTTGATGCAAAAGAAAAGGAGAAAAAAAAGATGATTCCTGCCTTGGAGATGAGACTCTGAAGGAAGATGAGTAAAACTGAGTGTGACTTTAAGAATCATCCCTAGAGAGAGGGGAGATGAACCCATAAAAGGAGATGAGGTTGTACATCTTATATCTGACTGTCATACAGTACAGTAAGAATCACTTAAACAAAGCTATAAGCCTTGATTCACATCGAGGCAAAGAAAAGATGAGTAATGATTACATATTAGGAAAGATATAAAGAAATGCCACATCGATAGCAGAGGAAGTCACTGTTGAGACCAGGACAGTAGGACAGACAATCAAAAACAAACATAGAAATGGACTAAGTAGTCTAAGAAATAAAATTTGACTTTTCCTTATACTGCTGACATGTTGCCCTTGAACTCATTAGTAATTAATATAACAGTGGGAAATGTATGTGAGAGAACATGCAAAAAATTCCAGGCTATTCACTGTAACAAACTCTTACATGTAAAACGATTTCTAGATTTTGTGGCTCTTAAGATAATGTGAATTCAAATGGTCAGTTTGCACTCTACAGCGGTGCAAAACTGAAAGTTAGCAGTAAGCCAAATCTGAAGATGTTTTTGTGGAATCAATTCAGTTGTGACCTACATTGCTTGGAAAACTCACTTCAGAGAGTACAGAAATGTGAAATGCTTGAAGCAGTGTGCAACTTGTGAACACTGAATATTCTTCCCTCTGTTTGCATTTCTAGCACATTTTTGTCTGCTTGTTCTACTTCCATTAGATAGGAACACAAAATGAGGCAGTACTGTAGTTGCAACTACGTGAAATGCACTGTGTTCATTTGTCATGCTGCATTAAACTGTGAAGACATTAAGGACCAAAACAAGGAATGGTGTCGTTAAACAGAGGCTTAAATAGACAGAGCTCAGATCATCAATGAAACTAGTAGGTAGTAGAGACAAACTTAGGGGACAAATTACCATTGTGCCCAATTTATTACTGTGTAAAAGTCCACGAGATGTGGAAATAGCTTTGAAAATCATTAGGGATGTATTTCCCATCTTGTTTAAAATAAAGAGGTATTTGTTAAACAGAATAGCTTCATTGCAGATTTTAGGCATTGCTTTTCATTGTTAGTACCATGGAAGCTGGGTCGAATGATCTTAACCCCTTAAAAAGTGGTGATGGACTTTCAGCTTGTGTGCCCTCATTATACCTGTTTATGTACCTGTGTTGATAGTCACAGATACTGTCACAGTGGATAACTGGATAGCTCTGTACTTTGCAACAGTCTTTAGTCTCTTTTACAATGTATTTGTTTATACTCTGTGTGGTGTCTTACTTGGCATATCACAAACGCACAGTCCTGAAGTGAGCTGTATGGTTTTATGAGAAGAGATGGATTATGTTTTTCAAAACACTTGAGTTTTCAAAGAAGCTGCTGGCAAGACTATTTATTGCACAACTGCTTCTTAGACGGCATCTTTGTGCCAGGTATTACAGAGTGAATGGCAGGGAGAGGATTACCTGCTTAGGATGGACTTTACAGTAAGTCTATGGCACATGAGAGGAAAGAGAGGGAGGTGGGGAGATGTCAATCCTCTACCAGCACAGAGGATGGTGGACCTGAAATTTGGTTTCTCTCACAAACTTCCTGGCGCTGAGGGACACTATGGCTCCATCATAGTCACTGTGGATACGGATGGTCAGTGACTCCGATCCATTTCTTACGAGGCACCAGTAAAGGTGGCAGTCAGCACCCAAGTTTTCTATGATGACTGAACAGCAAATGCTGTTGCAAAGATGCTGTTGCATCTTTGACTTACAATGAAGCGTGTTGCCACATGGCTTTGAGGATATCTCCCCTGTCCTGTGCAATCTTGACATGCCCTTGAGATAGTTCATTACTCTTTTGATGCTAAGCAATTAGCTTCTTTTTTTTTTTTTTCCCCTTGGTATTTTTTTTTCTTGTGAATCCTGCTTTTGAATTTATGTCTCCAAACTCCTCCCAGGGTGCATATTTTAGGACTTTTGTTTATATCTCAATATGTTTTGCTTTGCTTTTGTTGCCTAGGTCAAAGGTCTGGGCATGTTAAATGCGTCTCAGACGAGACTGGGACTCAGCAGACGGGCTCAAGAGATGTGGATTAGTCAAGACCCAATTCACTGATTTAAATAATAAGGAAATGAGGATCTCTAGTCAAGGCTAGCGTACAGCCCTGTAAGAAAAGGGGAGCTGGAGGGGCTATGAGGCCTTGGAAAAGGCTGCTCCAGGGACCAGGCTTTGTAAGCAATTTTTAGCTGGTTCCTGAAAGGGAATATGTGCTTGATTCTACACTGGATGCTGAAGCAGAGTGGTTTTGGAGATGTGAGATAGATACCTATTTATTTATGTAGCTCTGTCTAGCCTTATTTTGCAGCCTGCTGGTTGAATCTCAGTTCCGGTGCCTGCATAATGTTTTATTGTGGCCAGCACCAAACACACTTGGCAAGGGAGCAGAGGATGTTGGCAACAGTGGCTTGTGATAACCCCAAAATTAAGAGACTGGAGAGATTAGCCTGCAGTCAGTGCACTCTAATGGTACAGAGCGCCCTGAATTCTTTTGAGTCAAGAGACCCAGAGGCCAGATGTGGACAATTTAACCACAGAACAGGCTAGGTCCAGACCTGAGCAAACCCTGTGAACATGCAGGTGTTGAAGCAAGCGTACCTTGAATGCTTAATTCTCTTCAGTGCTCTGGAAAGTGCCTGGACAGGTGTTCATCAGCCCTGTTACGAACCTTCCATAGAGCAGGTAAAGTAAAATTTACAGTTCTCTTTCTTCACAAAGCCTGCTACTTCCATATGTCTTCATGTGTTGTTTGTTGGCATGGAAACATGATGCTGAAGCTCTGAGAGCTCATTCGCAGAGGCCAGGGTTTCCAGCAAGACTCCCACGCCTTCTCCCTGTCTCCAGCTGATTTCCCGTCTGCAGCTGAATCCTAATTGGAAACAGCACAAATTGAGGCTGTATTCAGAAATGAAGGAGGAAAGACTTTGAGCTTTGTAATAGTGGATACAGCAGGTTTTAAGGAAAGCAGGGGCTAATGGAGGAAGCAGTTATCTGAAATGTGGAATACTATCTGATTTTCTCAATTAAACTTACTCAGCTCCATCAGTGGCAGATTCTGTCTGATTTCCATATTTTTATGGCAACAGTGCACACTGAGCAACATTTGCTTTCAGTCTGCTCATGTGACTGTGGTTATATGACGAGACTAAGAATTAATGTCTGCCTTTTTGTCCCCAGAACACATTGGCTTATTTATGTATATATATATTTTTTTATGACAAATGAACTATGTTTTTAGGAATAATGTTGATATGATCTTACTGTATTTATTAAGTCAATTTATTTCACTAAATATCTTTATCACATCTACTTGTAGAAATTTAAGTGAATATTAATCTCTTCTTCAAGTGACTAAGCAAAGCTATTACTAAAACTGCTTCCACATTTATGAATAAGATAAATCTGTTTCTAGGTACCTTGCAGTCCCTGAAGCCCAGAATAATAAATGAGATAAAAATGGTTGAGTAGGTATTAAACATTTCTATTCACCAGAATACTTCAACTTAGTTGCTCTTTGACCTGCTGCATTATCATTTTTTCCTGTGAAATAGTAGGGAAGAACTTCTGGATAATATCATTTTGTTCTGCTTGCCCAGTGCCTTTTTAAATAATGTAATTAGCAGGAGATCTTTAGCACGCTTCCCTGAAATAGTTGTCCAAATATTATCAGCAAGTCTTTGTTTAATACTTTGTCACAAGATTTCTTTTAATGGGAAAACTCAAAGGGAATATCACTCATGCCTTCTGCACATTTGACACAAATACTGATAGTCATAGCTTTAAAGTGTCCCATGGTGGCACAAATAGCCTCTCATTCCAGTGGAATATTGTTTTAACATGACAAACTGTATTTGAGAAATAATATGATTACCCGTGGATAATGCTCTTGGCCTCATTGTGGTGATTAAATAGATGCTCGCTTTGCAGCGAGTTCTGCAGCCCTCTGTTAAGCATGACCTTTTCTCCTGGCTGCAGTGCACCGTGGCACATTAGCATGTGTTCTGCTCATTACAGCAAGAGGCGATTGCCGTCCTGAAAAACCTGAGATATTCCACTTAGTACATGATCCGCTTTTCTCTTCCCTTGGCCTTAACATACTGTCACTGAATATCCTGAACAAATGCTGAAGACAGTTGGCAATATTGTAGAAAAATTGATCTCAGCATCTGGTGCAATGTGTTTGGCACCAGATAGCACTTCAAGGGTGAGTGTTGTGTCTCTCTTTGTCTGTCTCTTTTTCTTGCATAAAGATTTATCTCTTTAATTCTGTATCTTCCATATAGTTTAAGGAGAATAATGCTAAGGTGCTATAACTGAGGTTCAGAAGGAGTTTGGCATATAAAGCAGTAATAAATAGAATAAGAATATTCTAGCAAGTCTAGAATATTCAAGCCTTTTCTCTTTGGTGGAATGGGGCTCTGTCATGATAGAGAAGTGGTATGACCACAAGTAGCACCGGAGACTGAATCCCGTTCTTGTTACCCTGAAATTAAATACAAATTAATTTTATTGGTCACAGTGGAGATGCTAGAAAGCAACACTAGTATAAATTTAATTTTATCAGAATTTCATAATAGAGAGATGCAGTATTCTGCAACTTAAAAAGACAACATTGCTGACATGGCTGGAGTGGTAGGATATTCTGACAGGACTTCCTCAGTCAGTCTTTCCTGCTGATGGTGAGGATGCTCTTCGTGCTACCATATCCCATGCTTATAAGGCTACTGCCCAATAACATATATAGAGCCTTAATAAAAGGTGATTGCCACTGTTATTGCACACTGCAAAAAGTGTTGGTTCAGCTGTCATGTTCTGCATCCCTTTATGTGAGAAAGCAGAAATAAATGCACAAGTGTAGGTCTGATGGAAGAGCTGGTATAGGATAACAAGGGCTATGTCTCTTAAGTAGTGAAAAGTATATAAAAGGATACTGTGATTTTATGAGAACCAAAGCAGATTTCTCAAATAAATGGTGTTTTACCTCCAATTCTTACCACAAAAATCTCTTCTTGAAATGCCACTGAAGTGTGGCCAATATATTAGTGAGGCATTGGTTTATCTCTCATGGAACTGCTGGCTGCCTGAGCTAATGCAGCAACTGGCAAGCTTATGACTGAAATCCTAATGCTTTCAGAATTTGTGGAACCTTTTCTGGGGGGACTGGGGGTGCTGTGCTTGCACGTGATGGACTCCTGCTTCTCTGCAGCACTCACTGCTGCTCTGTACGCAGACAGCATCCTTTGCAGAGCCTACATGAAAGAGCAATCTTTTAACTCAGTTTTTTTCTTCTCACATGAGATAAAACACTGAGTTCACTGTCTACAGGTTTGAGGTATGATTCTAATTTGCCACAAGGATTAAATTAGTCAAAAACTTAGTTTAAATTTAATTAAATTAACAAAAATGAAATAAAATTAATCTTACTGATTTAAAATGAGCTTCTAGGAATGTAATAAACATGCAACTACGGAAGGGCTGGTATTCTATATTACAATTCCTTGAGTTTTAGTCATATCTTACATCACAGCAAAGATTCTACTTTCTAAGTAAATAATTCTGCTGATTTTAGTGTAAGATAGAAATAGTTGAGTAATTTGACCTTTTGAATCTGTTCTAACTGGCTTCCTGCTGCTAAGCAAACTATCCTTTCCGACAGCATGTTCTTTCGTTTGGAGAGGCTTGTGTCATATGGAGGTCGTATCCTCAGCTTGTATATATTATCCAGTTCTATTCATGTCAGTTTTCTAACCTGGGAACATATTCCACATTGTCTCAAACACATTGCATATATGGAAATAGATAAAAGCAGCAAAGTGAGAGGAGATGGTTTCAATATGTAATGAGGTAGATATGCTTGGTTTCTGTTAAAATCTCCAGTATGATCTTTAACACCACATTATTCACTCCAGTGTTTGTTCTCAAGCACCAGGGCTCCCGCTTTAGCAAAGTGTTAATGCTTAATCAAGCCTTGGAGCTTAAAGGTTTTAGGCATAACACTGAAAACATCTTCAGCTAAGAGGTGAATCAGAAACTTTGATACTCTGGCCTATCATCTCTGCAGAGGAGAGAATCTTCCAAGATGCACTATGCATACCAATACTCCTTATAATCCCTGCAAGGTGGAAGAAATGGGTATTTCTTGATATTAAATTAATCTTTTATTATTATTATTATTATCTTGATATTAAATTAATCTTTTATAATTAAATTAATCTTTTGTTAAAAAAAATAAAATAGGTTGAATACAGAGCTTAGAGATAAAAAAAAAAACTATATTGTGCAGTGCAGCTCTGAAGAATGAGCCGTTTACTGAAACTGTGGATACTCGAGAGCAGTTAATATTACCTCCTTCAGTTAATCTTACATTGAAGGACACACGGGTTAAATGTATTTTGCCTATTTTATGGTTTGAATAACATTCCTTTGGAAAAAACGGCTGAAAACAAACTAGTAAATGAAAGTGCTCTGAAAACTGATTGTTTCTCCAGTCCTGCAATAACCCCATTAGTTACTGTCTGGACAGCTAATATCAGATTTTGCTGCATAATGAAGATTTTCCCTGCTGTCTACATGTGAATATCAAAGTGGAACTTTCACACAGAGGGATAAAGTTCTGCACTGTTTTTATCAATGCCTCTTTCTTTTAAATGCTTTTAAAAATTATTTGCAGAAAGGAGGAGGAAAGAATATGCCTTATCTGAAAGGTAATGTGTCTTATATTTTGACTTACGGTGTGCATTAGTCGTAGATCTTCCAGCTGTCCACTTACCTTAAAAGAAGAAATGACGGCTTAGGTTTGCATACTACATCTCTGACAAGGGCATTCGCTGTTCCTCCTGCAAAGCTATCAGTTCTTTCTCTGCAATTTAGTTTCATTCTTTTCAGTTGGGAAATGTGACAATATGGCAATGCTTGCTGTTTGTTTTCATCTATGATGTTTAGCTTGGCATGCCAGACCCTTCCGCTGCCCCAACTCATTTCCAGAAATTTCCAATCAGGAAATCTGGTCTGATGACTAGAAGGAATTGAGTGATCTGACTCCTGGCCCAGCTGTAATGATTTATGAGCCAGTTCATTTTTGTAACTACAACTCTTTCATTTATTTGCATCACCTTAGCAAAATCAAGGCTGTAAAAAGAAACGTTATCGAAAACTTCTAGGGAACTTTTGGACACCGGGAGTTTGCTATGTGCCAGTCTGGAACCTGAGAGTTCAGTCTAGGCTTTTTTTTTTTTTTTTTTTTTCCTGTCCTTGAGGAAGTCACTGAACCTCTCCTTCAGTTGCACGGATTAATTCATTCTTGTTTGAAAAATACTTTGAGATTCTCATCTGGATGGAGTCATAAGAGTGCAAATTATAAAGAGTGCACCACAGTATATGGCTCAGCAAACTAAAGAAGCACTGAGATACATATATACAGCTGAACGGTATCCAGGTATTGCTAAATCATCTTCATGTCCCTAGGGACTGTACTGCTGAAGTGTGAAAGTGTTTTTTTTGAAAAAAAAATGAATAAATTGTTTACTTGCAAGATGACTGTCTCTTTGAAAGTCTTCATACCTACGTTTTCACTGTTGTAAGTGAAATGTAATACTACATTATCCACATATGACTTCTTAGGTTTTTTCAGCAATACTACAAAAATAAATTGTTTAACATGTTGTTTGCAAAGTAAGTTTCCACCTCCTGGGTTAAAAGCCTGAGAAGGCATATTTTTTATTGGAAAAATATACAAATACAATTGTATGTCATTCTTTCTCATGACTCTTGCTATGCTTGTGTGAATGGCACAAATCTGTTGATTCCTGACATGCAGTTGGTTTAAAAAATTAGTCAGTCCAAATGTCTAAGTGCCTTCCCCTCTCCCATCTTTTAACTGAACTTTTTTTTTCTAATATGAAAAGAATTATTAAATCCAGAAAACTTTTGTACTTTATAGCAAGCTTTAAGCAACTTATATAGTTGGAAAGGAGTTCTCAGTCTGCAAAAAATAGCATTTAAAAAAATGTTCCTTTTAACATTAGCAGGATGTTTGGAAGCAGACTGTGGTTTACTTGGACAGTTTTTTTGAGTTTTTTCAGCAAGTGTTTTTGAATGTTTTCTCTATTGATTGTCGGTGAATATTCAGTGTTTAAGCTCTGTGCCTACAGGCTATTGATCAGAAGCGTTTTATAATGGTTTTTCTACTCCTTGATTAGACAAACATGCAGGCATTCTGGCACAAATAATTGTGTGGGTGAAACTGAGGCTTGGTTGCCAGGAACACTCTTTCTCAGGTTTTTAGAATTTCTTCAAAGACTTATGTCAGAAAAACAATGTGAGTCAAACATTATGAGGCCTCAAACAGGATTGAAAAAATACTTAAAACATTCAAATTAATACTTAGGAATACATTTTTTAGAGCAGAAGATCACAAAATATGTTAGATCCAAATGATCACATCTGTAAATAGCAGTAGTATAAAAGATTACCACCTAATCTGAGAGAAACGTTTCTGTTGATCCTAGTCCTTCATCTTGATCCACAGAATCCCCACTGGGTTTTGCCCCGCCGATGCTAGCAGGGCTATGGGTTACACTGCCTGCTCTGTGGCAGGGCCCTTAACTAACTGATACCTAAGGTCTCTAGGCAGCAAGCTAAGAGGTATCTGAAAAAAAGCAGGATATGCTCTTAGTTTCCAACAAAAGCGTTGCAATCACTGTCCTGCTGAGGACGGGGAAAACTGTTATCTAAGGTCTCCTTAGAGCAAGAAATGCCACACCATTCTTTATGGTCTGTGAAAGCACATAGTAAAAAGTAAAGAACATTAAAGCAGTGAAAACACAGTTCAGACTCTGATCTGGTTTCTTTACACTTGTCACCTTTGTCACAAGCTTGGTTCATGCAGAGGGTCAAGAAGAACTGTGCTGTTGAGCCATCAAGCCAGTAGAAAATATCGAGCTGTCAGGATCTGACTGTGGGAACCACTGGAGCCTCTGAAATCAGCATGAGGCACTGTCTCTTCTCTTTGTCATGGCATTGTTCTAAATATGATTGCAGCTACACGAATAAGCTGAGACTCAGACCTCAGAGAGAATATGAGAAGAGTAGATACCAATAAGACACTTCTCACATTCTGTAGTGCAACACTGTTAGACAGTCAGCAGGAAGGTCAGCTGTCTTCACCCTAACCCTAAAGTTTTATCTACTGTGTCTGGGAAATGCTCTCTGTATATTTTTACCAGGGTTCATAAAGTGGTTTGTACTGGGAGTAATGCAAACTGAATTATTTATTGCACTTAATGCAGATCTTCATAAATGGTTTGGGAACTGAAGGAGTATTTGCTCAGCCAAAGGCTGAGGTTTGCAAATTATGTGATGCTCTTCGAGGTCTTCCTTTTCATAGTGAAGCAAAAACAAGGATCCAGTAAAACTAAACAGAAATTTTGCTCTTGACATTGGCAGACCTGGGACATAAAGTATTGATTAGTCTTCTTGATCGAGCAACTGGAAAATATTGAACAGGTATATAACAACATAATGAGTGACAAATAATAGTTTTATTGCACAAAATCTTCATGCATTCATATTCTTTCCTGGTGTGCTGAGCAGTCTGGCTAATATGACACCCTTTTTTTTTTTTTTTTTTTTTTTTTTTTTGCTTTGCTTCCCTTAGCTTTCAGTAGTGGTCAATCTGTCCACAGTGGATTTGTATGTTGGTAGGGACCATCATTTGGAGGCTATCTGGAGAGGATCTGCCAATATGGGCGCTTGGGGGAAAAAAAAAATAGGTGAATGGAATGCTGTGGGTCCCCTGTAGCCAACAGTGAGCAAACAGGCTGATATATCTGGACAAACTGAGCTGCCTTGCAGAATATTGAGCGGAGGAGTAGAATACCTGTGCTACACATGAATCACTGCTATGGTGGTTCCCTTTCATTTATTTGGGTATGTTTTATCTCAAGCACAACCATACTACAACCATTTTTCACTTCTGTTTATTTGCCAGTATAAGGCATATATACTATATTTCATTTACTTACTTAAAGAGAAAGTAACACTGAAAACCTTTCTTTCGTGCAGCAGAATCTACAGATTGCTTTGAAGGTCTGTCAGTGAGACAGTCGTGATCTAAGATTTCAAGATACTCAGTGTTCAAGGACACAGGTTGAAATTCTGGTCTTAGCCTTGAGAGCTGCTTTTACACGTTCTCGTAGGCTGTATTTTTGCTTCCTTCCAGTTTTGAAGTTTCTGATACAAGATAACCATGCCTTCTACAGTCTCTCTGTAGTTCCAAACATTGCCAGACTTACCACAGAGAAGGAAGTACTAAAGAAGGTAATACTAAAAAGACCGAAAAGAAAAAAGAGCTGGTTCAGCCTTCAAAAAGATCTTTGGGAATCTTCCTGCTTTGCTGCAGTGGTCCCTGTAGACCATTGCAGAAGCCAGAATCATGGTTCCATGCATGTTCCTTGATATTTATTTTGTTTGCATCATTCATGCTGCAGTTCAGCTGTGCATAGCTTCTGTCACGATGTATAGAGTGCAGGTAGGCAATCATGACAAGTTTTGGATTACTGGGAGAGAAGCATGGCTTCTGCTATTCCGTGGGCCCAGTCTGCTACCACAAAGGGTCACAAATGAAGGCAAATAAGATCTGTGCAATCTAGGCTAGAATATTAAAATCTGGCAGCTACATGAGTCACCATATAGTTAATGGGAGGTTCAGAACAGTCTTTTTCTTGAATCTGAGGGTGATTATTTTTTCCTTTGACTTGTAAATAAGCTTGCACATTGCTCTGACTTGCAACTTCCAGGTTCTTATTTGTTACATCTCATTATATCTTGCACTTTCTTTTTCATCTCTCATACTTCTTACTTTCTGCTGAATGCAATTAAAGTGCTTCTGGCATGTATTTGTGTATCATTATTGACATATTTCAAAGTAGGCTTATTTCTCATCTACTCGTTGCTGCTTAGAATCTTCCTTTTTTTTTTTTTTCTTTTTTTGCCTATGGAAATAGAACATTAGGCACAATTCCTAAAGGATGTAACCCACATACCGAGGGCACATATTTATTTGCTGTGCAAAACTCTAATCCTAAATATAAATACACATCTGTTAGTTATTTTCATGCAAAAAAGATGGTGGATGCATTCACAAAAAGCTCATTTTGCCTCACTTGCATTGGAGAAGAGCTCTGTGATGCTGAGTTATTTTGTGATGCTGAGTTACTGTGGACTGGAGTGTTCTTGTCAGCAAGAACAATAACAGCTGGAAAAAGCTTAATTCATTTATGCCAATTGATTTTATATACTGGTTATATTATTGATTTCATTTTCTCAGTTTGGGACTCTTTTGGCCTAGAAGTCTAAATTTTTTGGAGACGGAGTTCCCTTTCTTATGGTAGAAATTCTGTTGTTTTGGGAGGCTAGGATAACCACAGCACCAGGACTTAAAAAGGTCAACAATTTACACAAGTTAAACAATTCTCACTTTTCTCTAGCTTTTCCCAGAGAAAACTACTTATTGAAAAGATTCTTGTCAAATATTTGTGTTATAGAATCATAGAATGGTTCAGGTTGGAAGGGGCCTTAGAGATCATCTTGTTCCAACCTCCCTGCCATGGGCAAGGACACCTCCCACTAGACCAGGTTGCCCAAAGCCTCATCCAGCCTGGCTTTGAATACTTCCAGGGAGGGGGCATCCACGACTTCTCTGGGCAACCTGTTCCGGTGTCTCACCACCCTCACAGTGAAGAATTTCCTCCTTATAGCTAGTCTAAATGAGTAGTCATTTTAGTCAGTCTAATTATGCTGAGATTGTGATGTAGAACACTAATTTCATTAATTTATCATGGCTATACCTAAAAAAAAATAAGCCATGGCTTGAGATGATTATTCTGACAAACTCGGTCAGGCTGTTTGTAGACAAAGAGCAAGGAAAAGACCTAAATTGTCTCAGTAGTTTACTGAGCTTTTAATCAATGCGAAAACTACAGGATTATAAATGTTTTTCACAGATTAGCTGCGGACATCCTGAAACTCTCAATTTATGTCCCTTTTGGAGTGGAAAAGGCAGATCTCTGTTCTGCTGCTATTAATGGTATACTCCTTTGGCATAGAGAATTTCTTAAAAAGCTTTTAACTCACGTTGGGGAGAATCAAAATCAACATGGTATTTACAAAGTACCTCTTCTGCTGAAGCCAGCTATTAGCTTTTTTTCAATGTGTAATTTAAAAGAGATGACCTTTGCAAATTAAGAAATAAGGTGCATATACAATAGAGGAGACAGTAATGTCTTCTTTGTGCATATATTTTCAAAGTTTTACAGCTTTTTTTCATTTGCTATCTTAAACTTCTTTCAAGAGATAATTTAAGCAGGGTTTGGTTATCTTTTTGGATGTAAATGAAAGCTAGACACTACATGGTGAAACACATGCTTGCAATAATGAGGTAACATAATCAAGGTGCTGTAAAGTGCTAAAATATTACATTGTGCTATTTATTTGCTATATCACTCATACTTAAATTTGACTGGGCTTTCCAGGGTGTCGCTGCACCAACATGTTCATATATAAGTGGAAGAATCACTGCAAGGAATCACCTTAGCTCTCCATGACATTTCAAGCCTAAACTTGTCTCTTCCTCAGGCACGGCTGGAACTGGGTAGATGTTTCTTTACTGAATCTTGCACAGTGAACAAGTGATTTCCCTCCCCCAGCCTTTCTTCATTCCCTGTGGTACTATGTGGCTACTACTACTGCCACCCAGAATGATAACATAGTAGTGTGATGCCTTTTTTTCTTCTTGCCTGTGGCTCCACTCTTGCTGTTCCTTCTTTTAGTTTCTTCTGAAGAACTAGACCTCTGTCTATCAACAAGGAGCCAGAGCCCCAAGCTCCATTCTTTAGATTTTCTCAGTACCTTCCCCATGCTGCCGCTGTCCACTGACAATGTGGCAGTGAAGATTTTTTCCCCTTCTGTTGCTATGCCACAGAGTTTCAGACCTTGTTCTTGTCCTATAGCCCTAAGTCCATGTTTATCCACATTTCCAGCCTGGTTTCTTGTAATGCAATCTCTTTACTGTACTTCTTTCCTACTCATCCATAAACATAGTCTGTGCTGTTTCCTGTATTATGTTTGGAGAATATCCTTTCAGGTTGTTTGATGAGCCATTGCACTTTTCTTATTGATATTCCTTCTTAACACTTACCATTTTCACAAAGCCAACAAGAGGTGAATCTGTACAAATGAAACCCTCACTTCTGGTTGAACCTGTGTGCTTGCTTAAAGGCAGAAACTGATCTTTTTAAGTGTAGATCTTGTTTTGCTTCTTTCTCTTTCTTGCACTAACTGCATCCCCTTTAAAAGCAGGCAGTGAGCTCTTTGAGGCAATGGTTGTGGCATACATGAAAACCATAATGTAACTGGCAAGTAAGATTTATGCACTAAGCATAAAAGTGTTTATTTTGAAAACAAAATAAATGAAATGGAGAGGAAAGCAGCTGAGTGTATTGTATAACTGGTACATTAAAGAGATTCTTTGGAAGTACTGAATTCACACAATAACCATAGGATTGCCTTCTATTGGGAAAGACCTTCTCTACCTGGGTAATGTTTTTGCATTAGCCATATGATTTGGTATCCTGTTTTTAAATGTCCTAGATTCAACTCAGTGTTTCTAACTCAACTCTGTTGTCTTTACACTGTTTAGACTCAGCACTTAGAGGCAGCCTGGGATGGGGACTGAACGTGATTTAGAGGAAATTCAAACAGAGAAGCTTGTGTGATGATTTAAAAAAAAAACAACAAATAAAAATGTTCTGAAACAGAGACAACACAATGTCATATTTCAACTGTGAACATTTGTGTTATTTGTGTGATTTTGTAGGGATTAGAGACTATTTGATATTAGGATGGAAAGTAAGCAGTAGCACTTTTAACAAATAGTTAGCCCTAAGACTCTGCATGCATTAGTGAAAAGTAATAGTATCAGGCTGGTGACATCTGTTGATGGTTTTTCATTTCATTAAGCCTTGATCCCATCCATTCACATACTAAATGCATGTTATTTTCTGTTTGATACAATATGTTATTGAGTAGGAGAATGCAGGTAAATCTTATTCCTTTTCCGCCCTGTCTGCACCTGGGATGGGGCAAGCTCAGATGTATGTACAGACTAGGAGACAAGAGGCTGGAGAGTATCCCTGCAGAAATGGATTTGGGTGTTCTGGTTGAATCCGAGTCAGCAGTGTGCCCTGACAGCCAAAAGGACCAACTGAACCCTGGGGTGCATCAGGCCCAGTACTGCCAGCTGGCTGAGGGAAGAGACTGAGATGCATCCCACAGTCCTGAAGGAGCTGGTGGATGAAGTTGCTAAGCCACCGTTCATCATATTTGAGAAGTCATGGCAATTTTGTCAAGTTCCAACTGACTGAAAAAGGGGAAAGGAAATGTAACCTCTATTTTTAAAAAGGGAAAAAAGACCAGGGAACTACAGGCCAGTGAGTCTCACCTCTGTGCCTGGGAAGATAATAATACAGATCCTTCTGGAAACTGTGCCTAAGGAACATGGAATTGGGTACATTGGTATTGGGACCAGCACTACTTAACACCTTTGGTGACATGGACAGTGAGATGGAGTGCACTGAGAGGGTGGTCAAGCACTGGAACAGGCTCCCCAGGGCACCGGTCATGGCACTAACCCTGCCAGCGTTGAAGCAGCGTTTGGGCAACGTTTGCGTTTGATTTTTGGGTGGTCCTCTGTGGAGCCAGGAGTTGGACTCAGTGATCTCTGTGAGTCCCTTCCAACTCAGGACATTCTGTGATTCTATGATTTCTATTCCAGAAGAGGAAAGGTCCTTTAGTCTCACCTGTAATTTCAAGGCCAGCTGGTGAGATATTTGAGAGACTATCTCAAGTTATTTGCAATTATTCTTTCTGTCAGGCATGTTTTCTGATAGTTCTGTATGTCATTTCTCTCTGCATAGGCTTGTATAAACTCTCTACAGTCGTTTTGTGCAATGATGATATATACTTATTTTGCTGTAATAGTGTGTGGAGGGTTTTTTTAGCGAGATAATTAATTCCAGGTAGTTGCTTTGTGGCAAAGTCATAGCTGGTCATTAACATAGCGAGGGAAAATTAATAATAATTTCCTCTTGACTATAGCTGACCTCAACCAGCTATATTAATATGATAATTACATATCTTTTTCTTACAAAACGCTCTAACTAAATCAGGTTAGCTGTGTTGCTGTCAAATAGCCAACTTTTCTTCTGGCAACGAAAACAAACTCAATGTACTTGACAGCAGAAGAACTCCATCAGATGGATTGAGGGTGGTGAAGGTAGAAGCTCATGTTCTTTATGATAGGAGTAGAAAGTAACCCATTTTTTTTTTCTTTTATCCTTAGTTGATTCTGATTTTGTGAATATTTTCTTATGATCTCTTTTTCTTTATATATTTGTTGGGAAATGCTTGACAGGTTCTGTACACAGGAACAGAGTTTGCCTGGATTATTTGATTCATGATTCTGGAAAACTTACATGCCAAGAATTTGTTTATAGACATTTGTATGTCATCTTTTTTAGATTTTTTTCAGGAGATAAAAAAAAAAAATCCCTTCTGTGTCTGTAGATGTTCAAATTTCGTATACTAAACTTTATCCTCTTCAAGGAAGAAATCTTTTTTTTTTTTTTGTTTGTTTGTTTGTTCTGGATTTGTACAATATCTACTAAAGCAACCTGCTGATGTCTAATCAGGACAGTAAATACTGTGACAGTACTCCTAAAGCTTATAAAAATAACAGTGAGTTAGAAGGAGAATGAACAATTTAAAATTTTCTGTGTTGTAGCATAGTAAGTAGAAGCACAAATCTGTTTGAACAAACCTTACAACTCTCTTTAGCATGTTATAATAATCCTTTCCTTGGATCACCTCACTATTTTTTGGAGCTTATGCTTTAAATTCAAAAGCAATAAGCAACTGTCATCACAACTTGGCAAATTTAACAATAAGATTACTGATATGGTCCAGATTGTCTTGTTCCCTGCATAACTTTCAATAGTAGCAGTGACTCATGCTAAAACTAAGGCACCAACGGCACGAATACTGTGTACATGTGAAGTAAGAGATGGTAGGAATTCTCATTATTTGCATTCTTAGCAAGCAAGAAAAGGCCGAGATTAAGAACAGTTAGGGTAAAGATTTAGAGTTATTGTGTCTTTACAGTGTGATTTTTTTTTTCCCAGATAAGAGCTGAATAAGGAGAAATTAAACGACATACATAAGGTCATGCCAGAAACCTGTTACAGGGTCAGGAACTAAGCACAACTCTTCAAGTCTTATGTATCTGTTTGAATGAAAGACATTTTTTAGTTGGTTATGAGATTTCCTTTTGATTACATATACAATGTCATTTCAGTCATTGCACAAGGTTGTATGATGGCCACTGAATTGAATGTGTTTCACTTTTTCAGTTGCTGTTCACTGTTTATTTGGGAATGATCTTTCTTAATTCCTCTTCTCCTTTCCATGTTGTTTCCTGTACCTAAGGTGTACTCAATTGTGCAATAAATTTATACATGAGTAGCTGAGTTATTAAAAAGAAAGGAGGAAAAATTTTGCAAAACGACTTCCCCAAGAATCAATAATGTTGTGCAACTACTTTGAAACCAAAACAAAAAACTTAAAATAAATTGTTTCCATAATGTAATTGCTAATGGTAGTTTATTTTTAATACACGAATTCCTTAATGTTTGTACACAGATTACATAAATGACAGAAAAAAAATAGCATAAAGCATCTATTGAAATTCTTTCCTAATACTTAATATGTAATATCAAAAACATGACTTCGTATGTGACGGTTCTAAGCAATTCATTTGAAATTAACTTGAATTCAGTTATGCGTTAAAAAGTCATTTTTAGCAAGTCATTCCCATTTAACTACTTTTGCATATTGCAGATTGTTACCTAAGGAAAAAATGTGTAACATTTCTTGCTGATGATCTAAAGAATGTGAGTAAGATAGCTGGCAGATGGCTTACAGATATCATTCTGAAATATCTTGTACTGACAAATAACAACGGTATGTACAATTAGCGCTCTGCAGATGGTGTGCAAAATGATCTACATTGTCTTAGCGCAGAAATTCCTTTTCTTTTTATTTGACTATTTTTGAGAGAGAATTTTGAAAACATGGCTTGTAGTGCCATTTAGAATAGACACAACCATAGCTGAGAATGGATTCCCCATCTCATTCTCTTTGTGAATTGTCCTGTGGTTTGGGGGACCTGGTCCATCTCTCGAGTACGCTGCCACAATATAAGCAATAATGATGCACAGGTAGATTATATTAGACTAATATCAAGTTTTCAGACTTTTAAAGATATAAGATCTAGAGTCAAAGTACAGTGGAGTCACGTAGCTTTTATTTCTCTGAAATGAATAAATTATCAGTTATTTTAAAGCGTACAATGCATTTGCAGTCTAAAAGTTCTTTCCAGCACAAAAGATTGTACTTGCACTTTCATACTGGTCCCAGTGTTGATTCTTAATGATGTTTTTTCGCTGAGATGTTGGCAAAGGCAGCTGAAAAAAACAGACTTCAAGGACCTCTTACTGTAACAATACCACTACTACCATTTGGTTTGTACTATAAAGCCAGTAAGGATCCATTATCACTGATCAGTAGGAACTGTAGAAACACACAAAAAATAATTTATTGCTTTAAGGAATTTTCTACAAATGATCATATTCAGAGAGGAAACAAGAAAATGGTATTTTGTCGTCTTAGTGTATGGCTTGTTGGGTATATCATAGCTGAGGAGAACGTAAAGTTTAGAGGGAAGATGGTGTAAGGAACAGTGGAAGACAAGTAGAAAGATATTCATTTTTAAAAAACAACAACACTGCAAATAAATGATGTCAGGAGGGGTCACAAAATGAATAGGGACTAGAAGCAGTCTTTCAGTAGGTAAGGAAAGATTATAGGGGAAAGTGCCCTTTATGAAACATTTTAAAAGAGAAGAAAGAAAATTAGCTTATGACTTTTGTTATAAAAGAGTCCGTAGAAGGATACAGAGTGAAAAAACTGGCGTAGTTGATGTGATTGCCTAGGAATATGTTCCTTCCTGAAGTGTTTGGGATGGCTATGAACAGGGTACAAGCTTTATTTTTCAAAGCTAGAAAAAATGACATTGTAGTAAGCAAAATGGAAGTGAGAGTGTGAAAGTGATTTTTAGTAGCATGACAGTAGCTAGACAGGATTTAACTCAATCCTATGCAAAAAAGTGCTACAGAATTGGGATGAGTGCTCAGAACTGGAGGTGAGACAGGTTTTTATCAGCCTGAAGAACAAGTGAAATGGTGAGTTATATTGATGAAAAAAAGAGAGGGCCTGTGGAATGAAGGGATCAGGAACTCTTTCTAGGTTTTGTTGCGCTTCAGTTCATGGCTAACAATATGAGAAGATGGCCAAGATATGAGTTTGCCTGGGAGACAAATATCAAGTATATTGTACAAGAATGTGTACAATATCACAGAACGGTAGGGATTGGAAAGGACCTTTAAAGATCATCGAGTCCAACCCCCCTGCCAGAGTAGGTTCCCTACAGCAGGCTGCAAAGGTAGGCATCCAGGTGGGTCTTGAATATCTCCAGAGAAGGAGATTCCACGACCTCCCTGGGCAGCCTGTTTCAGTGCTCCATCATTCTCACCATGAAGAAGTTGTTACGTATATTTTTGCAGAAATTCCTATGTTCCAGTTTGTGGCTGTTTTCCCTTGTCCTATCACCACACGCCACTGAAAAGAGTCTGGCCTCGTCTGTTTGCCTCCTGCACTTTAGATATTTATAAACATTGATAAGATCCGCTTAGGTACTTGAGGTGATGGCAAGGTGACGATATCTGCATTTCTGATCTCATGTTAACTGGGATATGCTGTAGAAGAACTGTCTCCTTGTAGAAATGAGGGAAGTTAGATGCATACAGAGATAAAATGAGAGTAAGGAGAAAGCAAGAATAAAGTAACAGAAAAGATAATGCGAAGAAGGGCATATATCAAAGCATATGAAAATGGAGTTCTTGTTCTAAAATCAAAATTATGAAGCAGCCATTAGGGGCTGGTTGACACTCAGCAGAGTATGTGAGAAGAAAAGCAGAACCTAGTTAAGAAGTAGTTGAGACTGAACTGTAAAAAAGGGATACCTCATAGCCAGTAGCAGCAGTTTATTTAAGGATCTTGGAAGTGAAAGGTCAAAGAGAAATGCGACAAAAGGAAAGAGACAAGTGAGGTCATGGGTATGCAGCAAGCATGCTGCAAATTGAGGGGAAAAAACAACGGGAGAGAAAGGGAGAAGAGCAACAGGCCTGGGACATAAGAAGGATTAGAGAAGAAAAGGAAATGCAAAACTCTTCATCTGTTGGAAGAAGGAGAGGAAAAGAGGAAAGGAAGCAAGTAAGGAAAAAAGGTCATAATATATTGTGTCAGTGCTCCCTTGAAGTAAGACACAGCTTCTGTGCAGGAACTGGAGTCAAAGTGAGAATGTCTGTTTGAGGAGCCAGAGATGTTGAAAAGTTTGCAAGGATTATAGAAGTGTGCAACAAGATCCCCAAATGACCTACTCTTAACAGAGTGAGCACACTGGAACAGACCAAAAGGACTTGTAAATTCAATAGCCAAGTTCTATTAGAACATAAACTAGAAGGAAATCTTTGAAAATAGAGAAAACTTGAGCTGAGACAGATAAAAGGAGCTGTAAACAAAACTGCCCCTCTCTGCTCTGTTTTTGCAGGGCGATAGTCTTTTATTCTTGCTTTTAACAACCTGGAGCTCTTCCTTGGAGAGCAGGTTTGTTGGTGTCTCTTTCTTCCAATTACATCTGAGGCACAGTTGTGAGGCTGTTTCAGGTAACAGTCTTTGCTGGCTTCTGAGGATCCGTTTATTCTGGACTACCAGGATCTCCGTGCTGACCTCTTGTGCTCCCTTGATGCGTGTCTCAGACTGCTCCACCTAATCAGTCTGGACACTTTGCTTCCCCTTGCCTGCACACTTCCTACCAGAAGGTCCATCTGACCCTCTGGGTGCACCTGGATTGAAGATAAATACATGCAACAACAGCAAAGCAATCCTCATCCATGACAACGTAGGATTTAGTTCAAATGAAAGGAGAGATTTGCTTAATGAGCTAAATGCTGATTGGACAAATCCACAGTAGACATCTGATCTTGATTTTTTTTCAGTCAGAAATGTTGAGAATGCAGGAAGGGAATCATGAGGGATTCACTGGCATTGCCAGATGAAAGAAAGGAAAAGTGATTGCCAGGCCAATGTCAGCAGGTGAGACAAAAGAGGAAAGAGTCTTCAAGGTCGGGAACTTCACAGTGCTGGTGCCCAGGAGATGATGCTACCCTGGGTGCAAGAGCCCAGGGAAGGATAGGCAGAGAAATTAGAGTGAGGAATCACTACTGTAAAAAGAGAGATGAGAGGCAGCAATAACAGTGTGTCCTGACATGGTACTATCACTGGAGTGGGAAGACTGAATCAGTGAGATGAAGAGCCATTCACCTGTGGGTTGTGCAGGTCACAAGTGTGAGAGCTGAAGTCACCAGGAAGTACTGGGACAGGAGATAGCAGGGGAAAGGAACTGTACAATGGAGCAGGGAGAAAGTACTGCTCAGCAGCAAAGGAGAGGAAGGTGTTCAAGCAGCAGGCAATGGCAGAGAAGCTGAACAGACATGCTATAGTGCGTGTATATGATCTGAGGTGAGACCAGACAGTTCTACAAAGGAGAGATGTTGCACATTCAAGTAAGAAGAGCAGTGTTAGATGAAGCTGAAATGTCTGTAATTGTTGGCTGTCTGCTGTTGAATACCTGTATGTACTACAGATCTCATAAGCCTACAGCCATACTTTATTGCCTTTCTCTGTACTCAGTGTAATTTCTGTCATCAGGCAGGACAAGTAGATGATGATATGCATTTCAACACTAATTAAATCCATTTTGGAAACAAACCAAGGCCAAGGTAGACAATGTGGCTCTGTTCAATTTGCATATAAACAGGCATCGGGTGTTGAAGTGTATCTGCTGAGAGTCAACCTGGGGGAAGAGCTGGCAGTGAAAGAAGAGTAGGCCACCCTGTCTGGGAGATGAGGAAGACCTTAGGAAGAGCCCTCCGAAAAACTGTGTTGGGATGGCATGCATCTAGAAAGGAGAGACAGTTCAGCAGAAAACAGCGTGTTAGATGTAAACTATAGCAGTCTGGTTTCGACAGCGTGTTCAATAAACCTGATTGATTCACCTCCACACAGCTCAGCATGCAGTAAGAGCACTATATTTTAATACTCCTTTGTAGCTTCTTGCTGCTACACTTATACCCACCTCCATGATATGAGGTCAGTTGGATTTATTGCTCACTGAAAGTGAAATGAACACTTGGAGATTGAATATTTTTTCTTTTTTCATGCCTAAGTCTTATTGTGCACATCTTTTTTGCTACTATTCCTAGTGTGGATGAGTATTCTTGGGTTGATTTTGGCATTTAGTGGCACTTCAGAGACCTGCCAGAACAGCACAGAAAGGGAAACATCTTCTCTCAGCTCTTCTCTTACACTCAGATCTTCTGTAACATCTTGGGCCACTCCTGTCAATAGATATCAGTATCTCTTTAGCCAGCAATACCTCTTGCTCAGTCTCTGTACCATTATTTACAATGGATTTACTTTGAGACTTGAGTAGAATTAACAAGAGGACTGAGAACTGCTTTTGGGTCCAAGAATCTGTAGGGAATTGCTTACATGAATTTCAATAATGTGGTATTATGAAACAACTCCAGAGATTTACATAGTGATATTTTCCTCAGTTTGTGGTACATTACTTTATAGAGTATATAAACTGTACATCTCTAAATGTTCCTTGAGTTATGTTAAATATATTGGGCTACTACAGCATGATAGACGTTGATCATCTACAATTCTTGTCTTCACTTGCAGATGGTCCATTTAAAGCTTCCAGGAGGCTGCCAATTAACTGAATTCATTACATGGCTGGTTAAACTGGTTTTCTGTGCATTTTATGTTAATCTGATATTCTTGATTCAGTAACAAACATCATAATAGCGTGACCGCTCCTTTGTGGATTGCAAAAAAAAAAAAAGAAAAGTCTCAGAGCCACGTACAACAAAATGGAAATAGTTGGCATTTTAAAAAAAGTATTATACTGAATGACAGTGCAAGCCAAAGTGATTACTTCATCTGTTATATGGAGACTCTGTCTAAAGACTTTAAATATAACAATTAAAAAGACACTAGAGAAGAAGGTAATATTCCACCTTGGTACATTAAACCTCTTATTTATGTTTCACTTAATGGGTTCTCAGTGTTTGCAGCGATTGTATTGAGATTGGGAAGACTTTCTAGTTCCCAGCACGAAAGAACATGATAGAAACGTTCTTTGACTGGAGAGTGTCATTGGCAAAAAGATAGTGTCAGTTGTGTATGTGTGAGCAGTGGTAAATGTCAAAAATTGACCTTCTGAACTTCCAAGTAGAAGCCTGCTACTTGCTAGCTGCAACCACTATGGACTGATTTGAAGATTCAGTGGACATAAGGCTGTGGTGGCAAGTGAGCAAGTATTAAAAAATAACCACATTGATTGTTAAATAAACTCCAGTTTATTTAAGAATCCACTACAGGTTTTTGTTTTGTCTGTCTTGCCAGCAAAACGGATAAACCATTTAAACATGAGATTGACTAATACACAAATTCTTAACCTTAATTTGTTCAGGGGCAGAGGAGCAAGTTCTGGGGGACTTGTGTATGTAATCACTTCCCAACTTCCCAGAGGACCACCTTCGTATATCTGTGACCTTTCTTATCACCCAACTGCCCGGAGGATGTACTGTGAAGTTCAAGAGCACCTGCAAGGTTCAAGACAGTACTCCATCCTTGACAGCAACAGTAGTAGTGCTGTCTGCTCCTGATTTTCTTCTCTGTATTGTGGCAGCAGCAGTTGATGTAGTTGGTATTGAGAGATATCACTGGCATATGATCTCCTTTCTAATGGTTTGCATATTGTCTGTGGGGAACCTCAGATCTCCTTCATTTTGTGCAGATAGTCCTAACTGTTCAAACACTTTACAGTGTTTTTTGAAAGGATCACAACTGCGCCATACAAAAAGTAAATATTACAGGAAGTCTGGGGTCCTAGGGCTGGCAAATTCTCAGTGTTTACATAATGTTTGACTGTATGCAGGCTTCAGGATTTGGTTTATGCTTTTCTGCAGAGGATCTTAGTGCATGAGAGTAAGAATTGCTTAAGATCAAATGGAGAAGGAAATCTTATGGTTATTTACTTTCCTTTCAGTAATCCTAACTCCTGTCTGCGTTACTGCATAGTTAATGAAGACTAATTTCTCTGACTTTAGTGGAGCTTTTCCTGATCTGAGTGAGTGACAGTCGTCTCTCATACCAAGTCCTCATTATATACTTGACAGCACTGGGATTTCTTTTGCATTGTAACATCTGTTGATCTTTACCGTTTGTTCTTTACTGTTTTGTCTTTTCAGTTTACAAAAGTCATTTCTCCTCAACCATTTATGTATTCTGCTGTTGCGTCACAAATGTCTAAGTTTCATTATTTGTACATTATTAAAATGCCTGAGGACCCCAGTTAGGACTTACACTCCAATGACTGAAAGTGCAAATATGAGAAAAGTCCCTAAACAGAGAAAAGGAGAAAATTCTTCCACATAGCCATATTAGACAAGAAGTCAAGAGATAAAGGAATAAAATGAGAACTGCTACAAGCCAAGCTGAGAGAGACTTTGGAAGAAATATTGAAAGGGAAAAGGAAAAGATTTGCCAGCCTGGAAAACAAACAAAAAACACCCCAAAAACTCCCACCACAGCAAACAAAAAACAAACAAAAAACTCGAGCAATGAGTGAAGAATGGCTTGGTATACAATGAGGGAGAGCGAAAGCTTAATCCAGGCATAGCTAGGAATCAAAATGAATGGTTTGTGTTGGGATTTAGCAGGTCTGTGATGTTGACCATTGCAGCAAAGGCAAGATGGCTAACAGGAGTGAAGTTATGTAAATAGAAATTACCACTTACTGGATGGGAACCCAAACAGTTTAATCCTTTCAAGCTTGGAGACCAACTAGTTCCATCCCACACTGCGGAAAGAGCTGGCACATGAAACTGCAGGACTGCTGGTGAATGTTTTTAATAAACCTCAGGGGAGAATGGATATGAATACAGAATAGCAAATGTACTACCTTTATTTAAGAACGGGGAGGAAAAGTGATGTGGGTAAGGACAGGCCATTAATCTCACCTCAGCTGCATGCATGGCTTAGAACAAAGTTTGAAGGAACAACTAATTAAGACACATGAGAAAATAGGCAATGGAATAAAACATAACCTGGCTTTACCACAAGTAATCTAAAGAAAAGGCAGGCACTTGGCATTTCTGTCTCAAAGAAAAGTGCTCACAAATTTGAAAGTGCTTCTAAGCACCTACTCTCTGGAGAAGATTCCTTATTATCACCCCTTAGAGGCTCAGACTTCACAGTGGTTGTGCTCAGCATTTCCCTCCAGACTTCCCTAAAGTTTCCTGCTGAACAAAGTGATTTTCAGTAGTCATTTAAAACACAGTTACGGTTTTCTCTGCATACCAAACACCAAAAGCTAAATGCAAAGCTGAGGCTTACTATAATGTTAAGATATTTTATATGATTTTTACTACAGTCTTTTATTTTTAATGTTGATAATTGCTTTGTGGGCCTGCAGTTGAGTGTCATCTCAAAACAAGGACCGTGTGTACTGAACCAGCCAAAGCATTACAAAAATTTTTATAGGGGCTTAGTTTTACTTCAAAACAAAACCACAGCATTTAACAATTTTGAAGTGCTTCTTAGGAGCAGCCTTCAAACTACCTCACTAAGAACAATCAGTTGGTCAAGTAAGCAAAGCGAAGAGAGTATTTTTCTGTAAATATAATGCAATTTAATTGTAGTATCCTAGAGTTACTTAGAATATGTTTACGCAATGGAAATTTTTATGACTCTCATATAGTGTTGAGAGGTAACATAAGGGAAAGTCAGCTTGCATTAAGTGCCCTCTCAGCCTGCTTCCACTCTACAGTTCAACTCAGGTATTTCCACACTGTACTGTATCTGCAATGCCACTGTGGCAACCTTGGCTGAAGCATGTTTGGTAGTGCTCGATTTCATGTTGAATCTTATGTGACTTTTCTTTAAATTGCTAGACCTGTGTGTTGTAGTCACCATATATACTGATAGAGATATGGAAAGTAGAGTGAACCAAATGCTTCTTGTAAATTGCTGTCATGAGCAAAATATGCTTAAAATGTATTTCCTTTAAAAGTTACTTTATACTTATTGCTCTCTATATAAATGATCCTTACACATTTTGAGCTGTTTAGGATATTGCCTCATCAGAGATCCTTATAACCATTACAGTTTTTGATTCTGAAACACTTCTGATTATCTGTAAGCCGTCTTACAGATTGCTGAGAAACAGGAAGGATGTTGCTGCCTGAAACTAGGGAAAATATCAGCCGGTGGTCTTCATCTTCTATCTTATGATGCAGTAAGACTTCCTGAGAGGCTTTCAGAAGGATTTGTATATGATATTCCCATGTGTTAGGCAGGCATGGCTTTTAAATCTAACTCTTGCTTTCTGCAGAAAACACTAGATACCGAGGAACAGGACTGATACTTGCCAAAGGCCCCGCTAAGAGAAAGAACTGTTTGTCCTATCTCTCAAAACAGCTCCCAGTAAAGATGACTAAAGGGTGAATGTGTATGGGATAGTTAAATGAGGGTCATCACTATGAAGTGAAAAAGCTCAGCCAGAAGAAATATGGAAAATGAAACAATCCATAACTAGAGTTTAATCATGTTACCATCAGAAGTCAATTTCAACAGTTTCATTACGTTCAGGCATATGAAGAACTCTGAGACTGATGTCAAGTTTGGATCAATATTTGCTTATCTCCTTTGTTTTTACAGCCCTCTTATTCAGTCTAGGCTTGATTGTCTTTTGCTTACTTTATGTTTTCTAAAACAGAGTGAGAGCTGCACAAAAACTTAAGAGTTTATCCTCATGAACTTGGGAGCTGTCCTTATATGAACCAAATCTTGCTTTGAGCTATTTTTTTCCCAGATTAAAAAATAAAAAGTAAAAAACTTAGTAGTCGATACTTTGTCATTACATCCAGGACCTAGGATGACTGGCAGCAAAGTTTAAAACACATCATTATGCACTAGTTAGGCAATTTAGTAATGATAACCTGTAAATTGCCAAGATGGCTCCTAAATTCATTCTGACTTTAGAATTAATAATATTAGCAGTATGCAAAGTATTGAGGGTGGAAAAGGGAGATGAAGACACAATATTACCTTTTGCGATGAGATGATCCTGGACAGAAGCTAAGCACCCACACTGCCATTTGCTTACTCCACAGAGATGAGGCAGGACAGGGGAGAGAATAGAAAGTGAGAAAATTGGCCAGAATAAAGACAATCTAATATTTTAAAGAAAGAGAGGAAAAAAAACATTAAGTGATTCAAAGGCAAGCGCTTGCATCCTACTAGGCATGGATTGTCAAGGGCAACTTTAAGTACCCGTGTCCTACCATTTTTGTCTCTTCAAGGGTCTTCCTATTGTTTCTATCTGGTAAATACATACTAGATTTCTAAACCCAGAGAGTAGTAGAAATTATCTCCTATGCTTTGGTTTTAGATTGCGACCTGTTATGGGTAAACATATGAAAATAGATGATGTTTGAAATGGAAATTCTGTATCTATTACTTTCCTCAAATGATCTAGAAGAAATATGGATCATACTGTGCCAAAAGCTACTGAAATTAAGCCATAAGGGTAATATAAGGATGAAAATTAAGTATGTCCTATAGTTGCAGTTTTGGCATAATGTTAGCTGCATATCAGGGCTGTACCTGTATGCACACTTCGTGCACTTAACTTACTCCTTCTCTGGGTAGTCCAGGATATCATTGGTATAGATGCATTTGTCTAGCTAAGAGAAACAACTTGAGACTTGAGATTGACTTCAGAAGACGTGATTTCTGTCATGTAGCCACTGTCTCAAAAAAGTATTTGCCTACTTGCTACAACAGCTTTTCAGGTAGGAATTTCAGAAAGTCCTAGCAGTTCCCCCACGCAGCTCCTGCTGTGTCTAGAGCAATTTGTGCTTATCACTGTGCCAAATTTAATCGACATAGGAACTGAGTGGAGAAACATCGCCATAACAGACAGTCTAGGTGGTTTCTGCTGCAGAACTGACCAAACTGGACATAAATGTTTGCAGTGAGTTAGTAGAAACTGCTTACAGATGAAATACTAAATCCCTTTCCTTACTCTTGAAGTCAGAACATGTCCATTTTCCATATAAGCTGATCTATGTTTGAATATATGTACTGATTAAAAAGAGAATAAAAACAGAATCCTAGCAATTCTGGCAGTAAATCCAGTCTCATAATAATGTAATTATTTTATATAGTCTTCTTTTGCTAGGCTTTGATTCTGTTTAAAGGAAAGTAATATATTCCTCTGATTCTGCACAGCAACAGAGCAAGTTGAGAGTAACAGAATGTTCTATTAACTGAACTAATGGTGCAGCTCTTTCTGCTAAACTCGTATAACTCTTCAGAAACACCATGTGCTGCTTGTTCAGTTCCAGTTTATCTCCTAATCATTCTAGAAAGTCAAGTGAGGTCTCTTCTTTAAAGATATTTCCCTACATCACAGTCTTGAAGCCTCACTTGCTGCTAATTGCAGTGATTGCTAATGTGTTGATACTAAAGCTTGGTGAATGCTGAAAAGAAATCTGCAAATATTTATTTGACTTAGTAAGCACGTTTGTTTTGGCAGTGTTTGTGCCCCTCAGAGATTTTCTTTCACTTGCAAGCTTAGTGGCATGAATGGTTGCAAAGCAACATATTTTGAATAAATATTGCAAATTTCTGGAAAGCGCATTTCAAAATCATTATGGCAAATATTACTGCTGAAAAATTGGTTCTTAAACAGGCTGTTGGACTTACTGAAGTTAGTGTGCAATCCTGTAGATGAAATAGCTTGTGAGTTTTCAACAAAGCATATGAGAGAGCAGTGAATTTGCCAGTTTGAACTAGAAAAACTCGAGTGCTAAGCCATATCCATAGAACCATCTGGGCATCATTACTTGAGATGTACACAGTTTGTCCTTGGGGAAATGAGGGATTTAAATGCCAAAATAAATGTACTGCGCTACAGTTTAAAGTATACACTGAATTGTTTTAACATTCTCATCTATCTTTTTGGAAACTGCAGAGCCTTGCAGTAATCAGTTTATTAGTGAACCTTTGTGAAACATAGCGCTCAGACGATTCCTATTGCTTTGTGTCTTCATTCTCTCAAAACTCCTCAGATGTTTCCCTTGCAGGATTTTTGTTCTCAGCTCTATGTACTTGAGAATGTAACAGTAAGAAACCATGTTAATGCAGTTGAAAAGGAAGAAAAATACAGGTAAGACAGCAGGAAAAAAGGAAAATAATCCTTATTTCTGAATAAGAAAAGGGGAATAGATGATTTCATAAGCTTTGACTGGTAAATTTCACATTTCTGCATACATATTAGGAAAACCTGGTAAATTAAAAGTCATATATTATAAAACTCTGGAACCTACTATTTAATTGCCCTTTCACCTCTGGTCTCTATTACTTTATATTTAAAACATGGTCAGTAATCTTACCGATAAAAGTTACGCATGGGAACCAGCTTAAGCATGAGAAATGAAATAAAATTTTTCTTCTGATTATTCTTTAAAGTATATATTGCAATGTTAGGGGAAAAACAGAATACTAGGTTGAAGCTTTTCTATAGCATTTAATCCTGAACTGCTCTTTAGGCTCAATTTGCTGAATCCTACCTTGATGAAGTTACTTAAAAAATCAAATGATAAAAATGTGCTGATATTCAACCTTTTAGAAAAACCTTACAGAAAAAACTGCTTAGAAAAAGCAGTTGTCTGTTTTATATTGATGCAAAATGTAAGATGCTGACAAAAACCTAGAAAGAATGCAAGGCAGAAAAAGGAGTTAAATTCTTTTGGAAATGAGTATGTTTGCCACACAATTTCTCTTTAGATGCTTCCTTTTCCTTTGCTGTCCTGGCTGTTTAAGGTTTCCTGTTGTTGTTAGACAAAATTCTTACATTAGCTTTCCCCAAAGTATTATGATAAGAAGCCAAATCACCTGCAATGTTTGAAAGCAATTTAGTGTTGCTGTGTGTGTATTCAGTGTCTTACAAGATGCAGTTAATTGTTTTAATCATTTATTTAGCAGTATCTGATTAAACATGCAGACATACATCACCATAATTAAGCTAGTTCTACTCTGAACTTAATACATATCAGCTCAGATGACGAAATCTAATCACTGGTAGTTGAAAGCTCTAGTTGCACCTGGTGAGAGAACTGGAAAAATATCTTACAGAAGCTTGGGAGGTCACTAGGCTCACAGAAAATTACCAATTCAGCATTAATTGGTGTGAACAACAGTGTATACTTTGTTTACAGAATTCTCAAATGAAGAATGTTTCCTCATTTTTTCTTTTTTCCTTTTCTAAACAATGTGCAAAATTTTAGTAAGAGACTCTGTGTCCTGAAGATCGTAACTTTGAAGTATACGAGACAGGCAAAATGTGGCAGAAGGAAAGAACTGTTATAATTAATTTACAGGAAACTGAAGCTCAAAGATGTTAACTTTTTCTAAGATCACACAGGAGGCTGGAACTGTGAATCAAGGTAAGGAGATTAAGGGCAAGGTGTTCTTTCTGGATTTGTTTGCTTAAATATTGGAAAGAAAATATTTGTGCTCTCCAGATTTGACATAGCAGAGATATTTCTCCCTTTGCAAATCTCCATGGAAACTCACGATACAGATTAAAATGGAGACTGCAAAGCAAAACTAATGGAGCTCTGGGCCATTTAACTGTAGCCAAGAATTTCCTATGTGTGGTAACATCTCCTTAAAAGTGGATGAAGACAAATGTGAATAAAGAAGTTCTTTCTCAAGGACTAGAGCTAGAGGTTTTGTCATCAGTGAAATGCTGTGGTAGCATGGCACATCTTTTCTAGGGGTTATCAGATTTTAAAGGCTGAAAAGTAGGACAAATCTAGAAGAAAAATCACTCTTATAGTGAGCCAGACTTGCTTAATGCACTTACAGGGTGACATCATGTTTGCTCTTTGTATGCACAATTTCTTCTATATTTCTCTGGATTCCCAACAGCCAGTGGAAAAAGCAGAAGATATACTTGACTGATACAGTTTTCAAATGGACTCAGGATTTTTCAGTATGTGTTGTGTGGCAATCTTTCTTTAATCTTCTTCTGAACTCTTGGAGCATAAACACCAAACAGCCTGGTCTGGGTGGAATACCATAAGGGAGAAACTTTGTGGTTTTTGATATTCTAAGTCTTCAAGGTACCACTAGGCACTGCAGCCCCTCTTATGCAAAAGTAAATAGTTTAGATACTAATGTTGCTTCTATTTGCCCACATTTTAATTTAAATTATAATGTTTAGGTCTAAGAAATATAGATCTGTGTTTTATCTGTTCCAAGCTGACTGTACAAATTCATTTTGCATTGATGAGTCTGCTTAGAAACAAAATTCACATAGATGCTACATTTCTTTACCCTCACTGTTATCCTATTACACTTACGTTCTGCCAATAATGGCTAATAAAGTTTTTCTTTAATTAGTACATTGATTTGATGTTTTTATAGCTCATTTAAAACATGCTGAATTGTTATTTGCTTGCGTTTATTTTCTTTTTGCAAACTTAGAGCTATATTCCTCTACTTAGAAAAAATGTTAATTGTTAATGCCAGTCTGCTTTCTGGTATGCTCTCTTGTATCTTAAATTATGCCTAAGAGTGCTCAGAGTAGGGGTCTTGATTCTGCATATTCATATGTGTTGAGTGCTTAATATTCCTACATTTTAAATTCAGACCTTCAAGTGTAGTTTTCTGAAGCAATGGGGTCTTTGTACATGCCAAAGCATGCACAAAGTGATAATGAACATATAATCACTTTAGGAAGCTTAGAAATCACTTTCATTGCAGGAAGCTACTTAAAAACATTTTAAGTCCTATATAAATTACTCTGAATTAATGAGACTTTCACCGAAATAGAACTGACATCCTTGCTAATGCTAGATGGAATCAAGATTGTTAATCTAATACACTAAGTAAGAAATCTGCCCATTGTAGTTTAAGAATATGGGACATATGAGTCTTCTGACAATGTATTCACAATCAGATGAGCTGTATTAAAACATCGGAGTTGTCTGTCCCTGACAGGAGGATGCCCAGTGTAGCAATGTTGTGTCCAGGCACAGGCACTGTGCCCAGGGAGCACAACAATTAGACTTCTATGGGGTATCTCTCCTGCTGGCTTTGAGGCATGACCTCCTGAAGGAAGCTCCTTTGAATTTTAAAGAAGATATTCCTATTCTCTTATTTTAGGCACAAAAGCTGCATAGTCAGGGGAATGACCCTCCTACAGAGAGCAAGGGAGAGCAGGATCTTTAATGGAAGTGGTCTGAAATTCCCCTTTGGAAAAAACTCATCTGTCGCCATCAGCTATATGGTGATCCCGGGAAAAGCAGATCTCAAGTTGATCAGCTGAAGTGGGAGGGTGAGATACTTTTGACAAGAGCTAGAATTTACATCAAAACATCACAATGAGAAAATGAAATCTTTCCAGTGAGTTCACTAGTTCAAGGGAAGTCACACAGGTTGCGTTGCTGCAGGAAGCCACCAGACTTCTTTTGGCTCTGGATAAGGAACTTCTCCAAGCTGCTGTGTTCCTGTTTGGGTCTTCCCAGACCAGGAGGGAAACAGACCCGTGAGCACTGCTGAGTGTGGCTGACCCAGCAATTGCAGGACGTTCATCCTCTCATTTGCTCTGTTGTCAGCTAGGAAATGATTGAGTAATTCTGAAAGCTGTGCTTGCCTTTCCACACAGCAGTTGAAATTCAATCCCTTCTTCTGGACTACCTGTTTTAAGAAGTCAAAATATGTAACATTTTAAGGTGGAAATTGTGATTTTTATCTTCTTGGAAATGCTTTTGGGAATACACCATTCATAAGTAAGAAATAGGCTCAGGAAAACCAGAATTTTGACCATTAGTAGCCTAACCTTTGGGAATTTTACCAGAAAAAAGTGCTTCCCAGACAACACACAAACTTTTTCTGCCTCCTCTCATTGGTCCTCCTATCTCTTCAGACTGTTATTCTACAGTTATTTAGATTCCAACAGTGAAGACTCCTCAGGAGCAGCCTCTTCTCTTACACCATGTTTTTTGCAACCCCTACTTTTTTTTCTAATCCTTACAGATGGGTTAGGCTGTTTTTGTCTAGCATTGCAGCTGTTTATATTTCTCTTCATGGGAAATTTCTTTGGCTTTTTCTTTCAGTCTCATGTTGTTTTTGTGGTAACTTGCCCAGAGTGGGAGTTAGAACAAATTCATTTTCCTGAAATGTAGTTATGGGAGGGCTGCATGAGAGGATGAGAGAGAATATGAGAGGATCTCCATTACTGTGTTTATAGCTACCTGTCGCTATTGATCATTAACCAATCTTGCTAGAAGTATGGCTTCAATTTTCTTTTTTCAATGTGGATTAAGCAGTGTTGCCAACACACATTTTTCTCTGTCAGATTTTACAGTAAGTATGTGGCACACAAAAGTTTGAAAGCCATCTCCTCAGATGCTTTTTAAAAAGGACTTCTAAATGACTCAGTTGGAGATTTCATGCTTACTGGCATTGACAAATTAGAATTTAACACTTTTGGCTGACTTTAAGGGCTTTATAACTTTAAGGTTATGAACTGGACAACAGAATTTAGGTGTGTGAAAGTTAGGAAAAAAAAAAAAAAGGAGTAGCAAGTGGTGGGGAGACACATTTGAATTACAGCACCATTTAGCATTCATTGCATTGTTTGGAAAAAATGCCAGAAAACAGCATGTCTCTACTTGGGTCAGGACGGCACTGAAGGCAAGGCAGTTCAATATTTTCTGAGGTCAGCAATACCTGAGGCTCTAACCTGCACCTAAGCATCTGCACATTCTGAAGGAAAGCAGGTGAAAATGAACTCAGAGGAAACAGTCAAGTGCATGGAGAGACTTAGATTTGGAAAAGGAGCTTGAGAGGACTTATACAGAATGTCAAAAATAAAGTGTGACATCTTAAAATCAGTGGTAGGAATGCTGCATGTCCATATGTTGCAGGGGATAGCCATGGGACTTTGTGCTCTGAATGTCTCATGTTTTGGACCCATTGGGCACTTACTTCTAATACTTCTAAGGCCAGAACCTAGTGCTCCATGCAAGAAAAAGAGGCAGCAAACAGTCAAAGGTAGCAAAACGTCAGTAATCTGGTGGCTTAGCCAGACACTGGTCCCTGGTGCCACAAGGTAGACATCCAGCTGCTGCGGCTGCCTCAGGAGAAGAGCTAGGCAGCAGGTGGGCAGCTGGCTTGCAGGAAGGGTGCAGCTGATACCCCTTTCTGTGCGTCTCCCTGGCTGGTTTGGTCTCTCTCTCCCACTCTGTCTCTTTTACTTGTGACTCTCTGCGCCATAAGAATAGTCACATGGCCTCAGGCAGGTTTCTCATCCATGTTCAGCTACAAGGCCTTGAGCTGGTGCTGGCTGGTCACGTTAGAAGGTACTTGGTCCCCTTTGAAATGGCAAATGCATGGAAGAACTGCTACAGGAAAATATTGTCTGAGCATAATTTGAGGAAGTTCTGTGGCCTCTTTCTGTAGGATTATCCACCACAACCCACACATGAATGGGATAATGTTACTGGGTCATCAAGGAGGGAGAACTGAGCTTTCAAGTGCTGGTATTTGTAGCCAGTTGTTTTGCACTGATTTACCAGGATTTTACCAAGTCAGTTGCTTTGGTTTTATGGTATTATGAAGCAGAAGTACTGCAAATAAAATTCTTTAAGAAACGTAAGAAGGAAAAGGTACTTCATCCAAGGGGAGGGAAACAGCATGGGAGGGACTTCATCTCCAAGAGCTGAAGGAAAAAGAGGGTATAGAGCTGATACTTCTTGCCATCACATCTGTCTTGGAGCTTGCAGCAGGCTCCAGACAGTGTAGCTGTCTCTGTTTTTCGGTGTTTTTTTTTTCTTTTTTTTTGGTGCTGCAGTTTGTGTGCGAAAAATTGTAGTACATCCTCAGCCCACCTTCTGTCCCCCCACAGTTAGGGTTTTCCACTTTTCCACCACTGATTTCTGTGGGGTCACAGATGTACTGGCACACCTGCCCTTCAGGGCTTCCCTGAGAAAGAGCTGTCCTGTCTGTTCTGCTTTCTCTGTAAATGAAATAAAATTAGGAACTTTGGCAATGTGAAAAGATTTTTACTTTCAGGTTTCTTTAAGTTTTGTTTGGTTGATTTTGCTGAACGGCAATAAAGGAATCCTCCAGCTGCCAACCAGTAAATGAGAATTAATGTACAGGGTACAATGAAGTGTTAGCAATCTTTGCAGAGCTATCTTGGTGCAGAATAGTGTATGTAAGAAAATGCAAGTTGAAGATTAGAGTATATATAAAGAAAAGTAAAACTTGCCCTCACAAAAGAAATAATGCTTCACTTAGTTGAATGGAAATGTGAGAAGTTATGCAATATGCCAGTAAAAAACTAAAGCTTGTATAGACAAAACAAATAACGTTAAACCATTGAAAATTTTAGTAAATGCACAGGTTAATTCAAAAGAAGAGGTCCACCTATACATTCGGAATAGGCAGTTTCCTTCATACTGTAAGAATGAATAAGAGAGGCAAGAGTGCATGAGATCAAAGGGCACTTAGAGTGTGTACTGAACAAGTGAGGGAGAGACAGGCAAGTCAGAAAGCAGGATCAAAGGACAGTAATGATAAAGAAGCTCTGCTTGCCATCTCCTGTAAAGAAACAGTGAGTCAGCAGAAGTTCAGAAAGTATTAAAAGAAAAATCTAAAAGGAGATCACATTATAAGCAAGCTACATGTATTTCCTGACTGTCAGAGGATGAAATAATGATGGGATGTGGGTAATATTCAAGCACAAGTTTGTTGACTGCAGGTGCCTTTGGCTCACAGCTATAGATTGAAAAGCCTCTAAAGGAATAGTCTAAAAGAAGCTAAAGCAGCTGGTGCATTAAATGATGGTCTCATTATGGGGCTTGGTAGAGCCCTGTCTAGAGTGTTTTGTTCAGATTTGTTCCTAGCTAATGCCCTGCTGTAAGCATATAGTTTATTTTTTGTCTATTTGTTTTCCTCTAGGTGATGTGCCATAGAAAGGGTAGCAAAAAGCAGCTTCAAATCGTATTCTGAAAGGGCACTTAATATAGGATATCAGAAACCTGATGAGAATAATTAGGAAATTGCTCAATATAATAGTTAGCATTTAGATATTAGTTTTCATCCATCAGTCTCAGATGACTTCTTGTAGTGTACATAGTAAATCCTTCTGTTTTTTGGAGGCCTGTTTGTGCCTGAGTCAGTCAGCTACATGTGCAAGGCTATGCCACAAATCCAGCAGAAACCTGGGAATATAATTCATATCTGAGACTTGAAAGAGAAGGGGAAATGAGTCATTTCGGACAGTTCAGAATAGCATGTTACGCACAGTCTGAAAAAAAAGCATTATTGTAGGGAACACTACCAAGTACCTCTAGGATGAGCAAAGGAAAAAAACTCAAGTGATGATTCTCCCCTGAAAATCAGATTTCAGTATCTTTACACACCTCTCCATCACAGACCTTACTAGCAGTGTAGTACATGATCGGTATGGCATGGTGAGAGAGAGAAAACTTCGCAGGAAATACACTGCACTGTTTGTTGACATAAAATGTATATCTTCCATTGTCCTGGGAGATGGATGGGAGAAGAGCTCCTGCAGCCAGCCACCATATGTAGTATCCTCTACAGAGTTCTTGCTTTCCAAGATGTGCATACCAGAAAGTGGCATGGAACAGTCTGCAACAGCAAGATGAGGGACTTACACTGCAAGGTACTGGGTCAGTTTCTCAGCTGATATAAGTCCATGTAACTGAGGGTCTTCTCATCTCTTATACTAAATTTCACTAAGTCTTAAGGTCTGGCAAAGGAAGTGAACCTTACCTCCTATCAAGCTATTTGCTGAATAACTGCCATTAATCAATGTGTGTTTTCTACAGAGTCCCGTTCCTTTGTGTTTCTGCTTCCCTGTGTATGCCTCGAGGAATTTTTCCTAATACGGTGAATATAATCACTGAACTTCAGGTCTCCATTGCTTTCTGCCCAGTATATTCTAGCTTCCAGCTGACTTTGTTTTTTCTACTACCCCCGAGTTTTTCTTGCTTTTCTNTTCCCCTTCCCCTGTTGGATAAACCGAGTAAGGACAACAGTTTGAAATACAGAACTTTTTTTAGTATTTATTCTGCTGTTTTACCACTCAATTGCAATGCAGCTGGGATTGCTCGTTATTATCCCTGATAAATGTTATAGTATTCTTACATCTCATTTTCCTGCTCTGTATAAACAAACTAGTACCTGATCTTGCTATGTATTTTTTATTCTAGAAATTTCCGGAGTTATTTTAGTGAACACTTTATCTGTTGAAGTAGTTAGAGTATATTCCATTTTACTATTCCCTTCCACAGGCTTCAGAGTAATCTTCCCATGTCAAGACTGTCTTAAGACTGTAAAACTATCACCTAGAGTTTTCTGTACTTGACAGTTTTTGGTAGAAGGTTTAAAGTTCCAGAGCTGCTAGATTACTGAATCATTTTTGTGCAAGGAATCAGATTTGTAAAAGCATGTGCCAAAACTGAGCAACTTTTAGTCCTTTTTATATTTAATATCCTTTTCAGTTTCTGTTAATGTCATCCAGTTTGTTGATCAAGCTGCTTGATGAGTCTTGAAAGATGGGAATCTGACTAATGCACCTTGGTTGTTTATGGTTCTTCCTTTCAAGTGAAATGAAACTCATTGGATTAAAACTTGTCCTTTGGATGGAAATTTGAATTTAAGATCCTGAAATGTAACCTCACTTTTAGCACTGGCAAACATAGCAGTAATGAGACTCAAGACTTAAAGATCTGGGAATTTTTTAGTCACTGGAGACTTGACAAAAATACACAGTTTCATATATTTCATAGAATATGTACACTGAATATATAGTAATGTATAACTTATATGTAAAACATTTTAAAGAGTAAAGGACCCTATCCCCCTTTACATGCAAATGCCATCTGTTGCAGTCTCATACATTGCTATGCCAAAATGATTGCTCTCCAGAAATGATATGATAAAGCTGCAATAACAGTAGTCCTTGCCAAGCCATGTGTGATGGCATTAAAAGAGGATAAATGAACTTCAGTAGAAAAGGGGAAAAGATTCATTCCAGTGGTTTGTGAATAATTGCAATTAAATTTACAATATGCCCTAATTCCATGGCAGCTTTAAAGTTTTGCTTATGTAAAGTATATCTGTAATTCATCTTCAGTCCTATGTGTGTCCATCAGTGCTAGTCAGCGAACTTGAGTATTGCCTGATTTTGGCCCACTACTCAAGATCTAAAGGTTGCTACAGTTCTTCTCCTTATTCCTACGTCAGATTAGAGGTGAAAAAGAGGACCTAAAAAATCCTCAGTCTTTGTAGCAAATCGTTTCCTGCATCTTTACAAAATTTCTCTGGATTTTGTCATCCTAAGGACTAAAATTCCTGTCAATTTTTACATCCACACCTGGAATCAAACTTGATTTTGGTAGCAGATTTCAAACTTTTTTCCTTAGAAGCAACAATTAATAACCATAAACCATGTGGTCAGCATGGAACCAGTGTAAAATGCAAAAAGGTCAGAACAGCAAAACCTTTCCTGCAACAGTGCCATCTTGACACTTCTTTTTTGGTGACTTCTGATGGCTGATGTTTCACAGCCTCAGCCTTGAACTTTATCGTTTATCTAGTTTTTCACCAGTCTTTGAAATTAAGCATATTTTCTGAACACTGAGAGACCTTCACTTGTGAGAGAAACCAGCACTCTATCTTCTGCACTGTGGCAAGCCCCTTCAATCCCTCTCACGCATCCTCATTTTTGTTGGTGTTGCAATCCTAATCAGTTTTGAGAAAGGGGAGAATTCACTGTGAAAAGTTAGCCCTGAAAAGACAAAAATCTAACGCTGATCTTTCAAGACCTGGGACCACAAAAAAAGAAGTCTTTAAATTTGTTCTCAGTGTCTTGTTGTGAAGCCTCTGAGACACAAACTACTCTCTGTAAGGAATGTCTGAGATAAGTATAATTTGTCTTTCATGCATGCAACTTTACTGGTGTAAGCTGATGTGTTAAGTAATGGATTTGGTTAATTTGACTGTCAAAATGCTAAATGACATCACATGTATAATACTATAATTGTAATCAAGAAGGGTTTGAATCAACTAGCTAGCTGCTAATGTGCAGCAGAGACTTGAGACTTGAGTTGTATGAGAGGAGATATAATTTGTGTGTGTGCATTCAATTCCTTTTCCTTTTATGTTGCCTGTTGGTGTAGCTTGATGATAACTGTTTCAGAATAAGTCTTGCTGGTTGTGACTCAGCTATAACACAACAACAGTGTCATGACACTGTGTCATTGTATGCAGTCAGACTCTTGGATAGGGGGCATTAATGTTTGGAAAAAATGATTGCAGTGGCTCTGCAATCAGATGGAATTTACCAGAATAAAGCAAAACAGCGTAATTGTACTAAAATTAAACAGAAGTAAATTGTGAGCTTAAGAAAGATAAAAATGTGAAAAAGATAAGTATGAAAAGCTCATTTGAAGTCTTGCAGAATATTTTCTAATGATGGTAATATGTCTTGCTGACAAGAGCTGTGAGATAATTTTGCATTGTTGTAGATATATGTTAACATAAGAGAAAAAGGTATAAGCGGTATTTATACAGCATATATCTATACATACACCTTCTATAATCAGCCTTGGTACAAGATGTGTTTATTAATCTAGATTTTTGATTTTGTGAGGTTTTTATGACAATAGTATCAAGCAAAACTGCAATCCATTGTTTATATATAGCTTTCTCTATTGCCCTTTTCAGGTACGTCTATTAAAAAATTGTTCTAACATTTTTCTTGGTTTGAATCTGCTGCAGTTTATTTTTAAATAGTTATAAGAAATTAAGTTAGTTCCACTTGAACTGTTCTTGAAGGCATAATTTATATTAAATATCTTTGAGAAGCCTTCAGCTGAAATAGGAACACTTGTGCTGAAGTATTAAAAAGAAGCAAATATTCCCAAGTTGGACATTGCAGGAGAGGCATGTAAGAAATATATACCCAAAAGTATAAATTATTTAAAATTCAGAAGAAGAAGAAAAAGGACGTTCCTTGAACTTAACCTCTTAGCACCGAAATATCTTTCTCCCCTTTTGAATTACTGGGCAGGAGAGGAGAATTCTCTCCTTCTTACTTTTGATTATTAATTTAATGCTTGCTTACTACATCTTTCCCCATTGAATGGAGAATAAATCTCTACTGCCCAGTAAAACCTTTATATCAAAAAGTAAACTTCTGTACGTGGATTTTAAACCAGAGTTTACTGAAAATTCCAACAGCTGAATATATTTAACATCACAAGGAAATAATTACAATAAACCTACAACTGTACATACTACTAGCGGGTTAGATGTTCTATTCCCCTGTTAAGTATGGTGTGTCCCCTCATGTCATGAAGATATTTCTTCTTTTTCCTTCTTTTTGAAGGTTTGAAATATTTGCAAACAGTAGCGAAGTTGCACAGAAACAGAAAGAGAGCAGTGGGCTTGTTCCTCAGTCATAGGATTTATTCTGTTTTTGTCATTAGGCCAGTGAACTGCTTTTTTTTGAGAATTTAGACTGATTAAAGACAAGAAACCGACTGACGTTTTAGAGGAATGGGGCATTCCATGGAGACTCCAGATGTTCACAGCTTTAGGAAGTGATTTTGCAAGCTAAACTGTATTTCTCCAAATTCTTGGAGCTATTCAACTTTGAGTGATATCAAAGAGTACTACAAATCCACCACAGGCCCTGCTCCTCTTAACCCAGTTTGATTAGAATTTGTTATGTCCCAGATTTCAGCTTAGAGCAGCAGAGGTACTCCAACTAAATCTGTATTAGTTAGCTTCAGTATCAGAAGCAATGTAGCTGTAGCAATGACAAGCACCATTTCTACACGGTTTGCAAGAGACTAGTTGGTTTGCTGCTGGTACTGGTATAATATTGCAGTTTGTAAGGTAGATTACTCCAAGGGAAATCAAGCAGAATTGTTGGTATTTGTACCATTATTTGAATAAGAATTTCGAGACTATTATTCTGCTTCCTCAGAAACCTTTCAGTATTGTGTATTTATAGTAAGGAGAGTTGAACTGCCAAAACAAAACAAGGCCTAACCAACCGCTAAAACTCAAAACTAATCAGCCAGAGTTCAATTTAAAGGATACCTATTAAGTATTTATGCAGTGAAAGCAAGTAAGAGTATGTAGTAAATTCCAATAGACCTGTATGCTAAGGCAGCAGGAAATTTCATTGCTAAAGCTCTACTAGAAAAGCAGGAATGTATGACTTATTTTGGATTATTTGGATGCAGCCTTAACATTGGAGTGTCTGTGAGTGAGTTGCTAAAAATACATGTCTACTTTGTCTTTTTGCAGAGTAGAGGTTTAGGTGTCCAGCAATTGTTTGTGACAGGGTAAGAGAAGAAAGCTGAATCATCTCTGTGAAGTTTCTAGTAATTGGAATGGTTATAATTTTTCTAAAAACATATACAAAGACCTAAAATAAGCTGTCTGATATTCTAGCTTTTCATTGCATTCAGTGTAGAAAGGAACATTAAATAACTTTCTGATAAATAAAGGGGTGACAAGTGCTCCTACAATCAAACAATATGATCTGATTTTTGGGTGGTCCCATGCAGAGTTAGAGGTTAGGCTCAATGATTCTTATGGGTCCCTTCTAACTTGGGATATTTTATGATTCTATTCCATTGTGGGCTCAGTGTATCATGTATGCTTTGTGGCTTTATGTGCTTTGGAATCAGATGAAAACACTACAAACCAATATGAAAAGGTACTATGTTTAAAATCAGATGAGAAGAAATAATAAAAGAAAAGAGAAGAAGCTGACATTTTATAGTAGTCTGAGTTTTTAGTGTGTGATTGCACATTATTCTTAACACTGAATCATCTCATCGCTGAATGACCTATGTCAGGTCAGAGGAAAATACACTCATATTGCAGTACCTAACATCTGTTTTGTCCTTGTAACGTATGATTTACAAGTTATAAACACAATTTCAGTGAAAACTGGACAAGTCCTGTTCTGCGTTTGGGATACAGGTTAAGAAATCTGCGTGGCATCTAATGCAATGTGTGATTGAATGAAAATGTCCATCCTGACCCATTGAACTTCTTGGAAGAATCATCTTCCAATTAACACTCTGTCTTAAATTATGTTGTTCTTAAGCGGATGTTTTTGGCTTGTCATTTTCTGCTGCTGTGTTTTTTGCTGTAAATACGTATCTACCACTTTTTCTTACAAGGACTAGTAATTAATTGTTTAGAATGCTATGAAATTTGGTTATTTTTACTGTAGCATCAATAATGTTGATTTCATAATAGATATTGATGCCAATAAACATTTAAATATTTCACAGTAGCTTTATCAATAGTGTATTAATTGTGAATACTTTTACCACTACACAGTCATTTTTTGTTCTGCAGATGACTCCACCCACTGAAGCGTTAGAATATACTGATTTTACCACTTTCTCTCCAGCCTAATATAGATGTTCATGAGATAAAAGGAAACTTTAAAAAGGGAATTTTAATAAGATCCTGCTTTATAACGCTACAAAGGTTTAGGAGAAATATACTTGAGCCAACTTACAGAAGCTGACTGTTTCTGTAACAAACTGAGGGGCAATTAGATCATTTCTCAGATAAGAGACTTTGTTGATTTTTCTTCCTCAAGGGAAAGATAGTACATCTCAGATCACAGAACTAGCTTGGGAGATCCCTTGAGTTTCTGACTATGTTGTCTAGGATGATAAACTTGAGTCAAAACAAAGACTTGAGATATTCCCCATATATCCACAACAGTGCTGTAACTGCCAGCCTCTGGAGTCTTCAAACACCTTTGTCACCCTCTCATTTTGCAGAACTGTTGGAAACTGCTCAGTTTTGCCTCCCAAGATCCTCTGACATTGCAGAGCCCCTGGACGTTTTGCAGAACAGAACTGTTCTCCTTTACTCAGTGCTGATATCAAGCTCACAGCACTGAATTTAGTGTTTTGCTTTGACTGAACTGTGACTGAAGGCCATGGGGAGACTGGGAAGGAGTGGTAAGGAAGGGATTTAAGTGCAGCACAGCAGAGGACTGGGAGTGCTGGGTGCAGTGCTCAGCAGAACAGTGGAGCACTGGGGTAGAATGGAAGGGAAAGCAGATGGAGGAAATGAGAGAATCTTAAGTGGAAGTTCAGTAACTTTTGTAAAATTTTAGGTAAATGTGTTTTCCTGTATCAGAATTAGGTCTCTGAAAACCACCTTCCCTATCCAAGCAAAGTGTATAGCATGTAACCCTGTCATTTACTCTACTACACTTGATCAATGATCACTGTCTTACAAAAAGTCTCCACATTTCTCCTGTAGGCCAATATGAAAAGGACAGGGTGATCCTGCCACTTGGCACCTGTTTGTGATCAGTTCTGAGCTTTGGAGTGCATGGAGCAGAATAGGAGCACAGGGTTGGAGAGATCTCATATTACTTGGCTACCTCAATCGGTGCCTTCCTCTCCATTAGATGACCCTTTACAGAAATGGAACAAACCACATTGAAAAAATTGTAAGGTTTTGCTGGCATTTTTCCTGCTGGCAGGTTTTATCCTGAGCTATGCTTCTCCAACAGGAGCCCCCCCGCTCCCCCCCCCCCCCCCAGTGGCTGAGCTTGGAACTAGTTGGTTTTCTCCTTTAGCTCACGGTGCTTGTTTCCATCCTCAGCATCAATCTCTTCTGTTGTCTTGCTTTCTTGGTCTGTAGGGTAGCAGTGTTGCTGCCTCTCAGCCTTCATTTTAGTACACTATGAAAACGAAGCTTTTATCTGCCCTCATAATTCCTTGTGGTCCTAGTAGAGCTTGCCATCCCTCATGCTCTTAGTCATTCTCCTCTCTGCTGGAGCTTCTGCCACTGCAGTTCAGCTGGAGCCACAGGTACTCAGCATGCCCAAAAACCATGCCTAACTGTAGGTTACTGTTGCGACGCAAAGGCTCCGACAAACACTAAACGACTAATATGATCAAGTGAATGCCAATTTATTACAGCTCACACAGATACTTTTATAATTATTTGTTATCTTACCAGAGATACACGGCTATTAGTGATTGGTTAAAGACAGTGAAGCACACGTTAGCAGTCCATTTCTAATTGGTTATTGACAGCTGTTGGGAAGTGAAATGTTATTGAGAAAACAGTTCCTGTTATCACATTCGGGAGTCGTTCTTGTTTCAGGATGTTCTTATTTTTGGCTGTTTTCTGACCTTGTCTTCGGCACGTACCTCGGATCCTGACTTTATCTTCTGCATGCACCCCAGCATTGTATTCATACCAATCATCTCTGCTTAGATTTCTGCATTGTCCATAATTGCTGGATTGCTCACATGTCCGTTGTTGTACAAAAATTCTCCCACAGGTTACCTCAGTTCATTTGTCAAACTGTGATTCTTGTAATCATAGAACTTGCATGATATTAGCGTATATGTTACAGAGAGGCAATGTTAGCACTGCCACAGATACCCAGCATCATCCTGTCCTTGCTCTCCATTCTCAATGTAAGTGCCTGGTGCTGGTGCCACAAAGGTGGCCTGGCTTTTATGTATTTCTTCATGCAAGCAGCTCTTAAAATAACACCAGCAGGCATTATAAAATAATAATGAATAATAATGATTCAAGGAGTAGCCTGGCCCTCCATTAGCTCAGCTGGAGGGTTAGATAAATTGTAGTACGTTCTAGTTAAGAATTTAAAGTCAGTGGGGGATATGAGACAACCCTGCCTTATGCAGATGCTTCACACATGGATGTCTGCAAGGCTGAGTCTCTGCTGACTTGCCTGTTTAACAGACAACTTGTCTGCCACAAGCACTCCCTGTTAAGCTGTTTTTGTGCTCCATCACCAAGGTGTGGGAAGAAAGCTCTCTCATTTCTGTGATCCGGGCTGCTAATGGACACCTCATGGAAAGTCTTGTAATAGAAAGAAATGGGCATAATCAGAGAAGCTCTCATAGCTCATGGGCTGATTACTGGCCTTACCTATCATTATCCCAGGATATCTGCAAGTAAAAAGAGCTGTTACAAGTTAGGTGTTGAAGTAGCAACTTCACAGGATACTAAAATACTTGACCATCACGACGAATGAGTATACAAAGCCACTTCCCCAACTCTCTTCCACCAAAACAATCTGTTTTACTTAATGTACACTGATGGCAATGGTTTACTGTATTTTTCTCTATTACTGATCTGTTCTGAGGCCTTGCAGTCCAGCTTTGATCAAACAAATATCATCAGTACGGTATTTATTCTGTGCTGTCAGTGACTGTGAGGCAGCTAGAGCCCATCCATAAGTAAGCTGGCTGTGTATTTTGTTTTGGTTTTGGCTGCTGATAACATGCAAGGAACTCCTGTCAGTAGTGTAGTGAAACTACTTCCAAATTAAAAAGAATTTCACATGTTCCTGAAGGAAATATCAAGAAGTAACATCTTTGATAATCTAATAAATGGCTTTTCCCCTGTGGTAACTCATTTCTCATAGGAGAGAAGATTGGAAGAAAAGCATTTTTCTTCTTTTAGGAATTTGCCAATCATTGTGGAATCATAGAAAAAAGGCCTGGAAGAGACCTAGTGAATTCTGATGAAGAATGAAAAATATGCCTGGCAGCATTATGCATGAGGCCAGTAATGAATCATATGATTGCTTCAGTTTGCTTGTGTATGCCAGTAAAATCTAGTTATTGTTTTTTCTAAAATTTATTTCACAGTTTTGCCTATCTCCTCAGCCGCAGTTGTCATTCCACTGGGGTTGTGTCTAAGAAAGCAGAACCATCTGGGGAAATCATCATTGCTTCACTCAGTCTCAGCTGGAATTAAAACGATCTGATGTGAAGATGAAGGAGGAAAAAATCCAAAATACCTTGCTGTAGGAATTAACCAGGGCTGTTGACCAGCATCTGTAGTTCAGTATGAGACAGAAATTTTATTTAAATACTGGAATGTACACTAGCAGTACAAAAAAGGAAGGACACAGTTTGATTCTATGTTTACAGAGCAGAAATTGCTGTCCTGAAACTGTGGGGCATGTTCACTCTAATGAAAGCCAATGAATTGTTGCTACTTATAAAGATGCCTGAATGAGGCCAGCATGTGTTAAAAGTGGTGAAAAAATATTCATTCTCTTTCCTAAAATATGACCTCATATTCCTAGGACTGACGAGATGAAGGATAGGCAGTAAATTAGTCCAACATCCTTTTACCTCTAGGTCTGAACCCAGCTTAGATCACCGGTTGAAATGAATCATTGTCTTTATCTGAAGCACATCTCCTCTGAATATTTATTGACACCGCAAAACTGCTTTGGCATCTGGCACAATTTGACATGATTCATTGTCAGTGTTCAAAGATACCAGGGAGCAAGTGAGAGCTGAGCTCTTGTATTGTCTGTGAGTCTGCAGAGGGACTGCTAAATTCATGTTGCTGCTGTCAGGCCTGCACTTTCAAAAACATGCAGGAAGGTAATGTTAACAAAATAAGTTTGTGTATATGTGGGTGAGAGAGAAGAATAATAAACAAACATGTTAGCAAGACAGTCGCTCAAAATGACCACCTATCAAACACCATTCAGCACTGATGTCTCAACTGATGCTTGCTGCTTACAATTTGAACTTGTCATAAAATTATCAATGCAAAGAATGCCTTGGCTAAATTATCAAATAACATGAGGATTAAAGTCACATCAGGAAATACCATTAAATGAATTAAATTCTCTGAGCACCAGAGCAAATGAAGCCTGATGTTTTATGAATTTGGATCCACTGTTTTGACAGGACCGGATTTATTAAACTGTTATTTTTCCCATTAGGATATTTTTGTCTTTCCTGCATTGATTCTAGGGCGCTTGAAAATGTTTTATTTTGTAGCTTGTCCCTTGGCAAGGACTATGCAGTGTCTCTCCTCTATCCAGCCGCAGCCATTAAGCATCTGGCACTGTAGTGTGGACTCTACCTGACCAGCCGGGATGAGCTGGAATCACAGCCATTGCTCAGCTCTGCATTCTTTTTATAATCTGCATTGCCCGTGTAGCTCTTGCTCTGGCTGCAGTGAGACAAGTAAAGCCCTGAGTGTGAGAGAAGCCCAGGCTCTCACTGATGAAGGCAGTGTTGGGTGCAACTTGCTCAGATCACTTAGCTCCGTTGAACTTGGGTGAACCTGGTCAAAATACAGGAATTGACAGATTTTTCACAGAATCAGGGAATCATTAAGGTTGGAAAAGACCTCTGAGATCATGTAGTTCAACCATCAACTCATCACCGCCAAGTCTTATGTCAAAACATGAGACTTGCTTTCCAACAAAAGCAGGTCAGCGGTTGTGCAGGAGCTGGGAGGAATTCCTGAGTTCCTGCTTCAGCCCTTTTTAATGAATTGAGGAATGGCAAATGACATCTGCTTCTGGAAAACAAATACGAGGATCAATCTTATTAAGGTGTATATCATAGTTGCTAGCCAGTGTTAGCAAAGAAAATGTTTTAACTGGTAAAAAAGCAAAGTAATGAAAGCAATAGCACCACCACAATAAACTTTGAGATTTTCTTTGTTTCTTTCTTGGTTCTATTTGATTTAAAGCTGGAAGAAGACTGTGGTGTTTCATTGCACAAGAGGCTCAGAAAAAATGTCTAAAATTTTCAGAAAAAGTATGGAGGTAGAAATGGTGTTTTCATCAAATTTTACGGCAGCTGAGCAGAACTCTTGAGAAATGTAGGCTTCAAGTTCTGTAGAGTAGCTTTTCTCTGCCAAAAGCACAAGCTAGCTGGCTGCCCTCAGTGAGTGTTTCTGGCAGATGAAAATAACAGGAAAAAAAGAACAGAAAGCGATAATCCTAAAACTTAACAGTGACGCAGGAATACTAATAGGCAGTGCTGTTTGTTAGGGACATTTGTTTTTGTGCCTGTGTTTCTGCTTGGTATTGCTTATAATGGAAGCACTGAAAGCTGTTCTGTTTCTGTGGATGAATCTGCCTTGCTTGCTACTGATTCAATATTACCACATGAGGCATAATAGAAGGAAGTAAGGGAAAGAGCTCATTCCTCTTCTGCAGTTTCATACTGCTGATATTGCTGCTTCAGGTGGCTGCGCTGTCCCCATGTACATGTGCACAGGCGGGCATTTTTCCTTTCCAGCGTGAATGCCACACTCACTGCCTTATTGTTTTGATGTGCTTTAGTTTAAGTTTGAAAGTTATATTTTATAAAATTATATATTTATAAAAATATACGCTTTGGCTCATAATTTAATAATTTGTTATCACATTTATTATCTGAAATTCTGTAGTAATTATGCAGTACTGCAGCCAATTCCCTGATCGGAGCACCAGTATTTCAGGGACTTAGATGTGTAAGAAAAATGCTCCATGCACTAAGCTCAAAATCTAGGTAGGTGCCCCACACCAGATACGGCTTGGGGTAAGGAGAGGAAGGGCAACATGTAGAGATCAGACAGGTGTTACAACTATGGACCAGTGATGAAATGTAAAGGACTACATGTAAGAAGTTGAAGAATAAATGAAGGAATGTTGATTTGATCCTGTGTTTACAGCTATCCTGATTTCCCTGTTCTAGTCACTCAGATAATCTCCTTCCCAGACTGTGTGCAGCTCATTTGTTGTAGATCACACCTGATTTTGCTGGACACACATCTCAGCCACTGTGGACTGGTTCTGTTAGCTGCATTTTAAATCTGGCTACATTGACCGTTCTGAAGGAGGACTCATTCTTTCCATTTCTTTTTTGTCCTTTCAAACAACCAGCTCCAAGCAGCAATGGCCTGCTATCTTAGTTTCTAGCTGGGACCAAAGTTGTCTTTCTCATAGTGTCTGGTATAAGGCTATGTTTTAGTTCTAGAAGAAAAGTAAAACTGGTAAGTACTGATATTTGCACTTGTTGCTGGACAGTGCTGTACAGAGCCAAGGATGTTTTAGTTTCTCAGCTTCTGGTACTGCCCTGCCACCAAAGAGGCTGGGGGGGCACAAGGAGCTGAGTGGGGAGAGGAGCAGGGCAGCTGACCTAAACTGGCTAAAGGGATATTCCGTACCATACTACATCATGTAAACTACAAAACTGAGGAGAGTTATCTGGGGAGGGGCCACTGTTAGGGGACTGACTGGGCATCTGTCAGTGGGTGGTGAGCAATTGTTTTGTGCATCACTTGTTTTGTATATAAGTATCATTACTGTTATTTTTATTCTATTTTCCTTTTCTATCTTAGTAAATAGTTTCTATCTCAACCCATGAGTTCTACTTTTTTTTTTTTTCTGATTCTCTCCCCCATCCCAGCTGGGAGGAGGGGGGGTGAGCACAAGGCTGGGCGGGGTTCAGCTGCTGCTGGGTTAAACCACAGCACCTGCAAAAACACCGGCAAGTGAGTACCTTTGAAGAGGAGTGCTCACTTTTCTGAGCTTTTCTTTATTTTCTGTGAAGTAAGCTGCCCTTCTTTAAGCAGGTTGACTGTGTACTTGATGGGTACTTTTTCCAAATGATGCCTGGGCTTTACTTTGGGTGAAATGCAACTGTAAGAATGGTTTGGTGTTGTTCAAGTGAAAGTGATGAGTATTTGTGGAACTGAAGATGGCTTTTTGATCTATTCTGGGATGTTGTATGAGGTTTAAAAGACATTGTAGGAATATGGTGAAGGTAAACAAGTTATCTTCAGGGCTTGAGGAAGCTCTTTTGGAAGTGAAAAAGCAATTCATTGTCTTATACATTTTATTTATTTGAAAAAAAGCTTGTTCTGGTGCTTACACATTTTGAAGGCTTTTTCTCTAAATTCCATACATAGAGAATATAAGTTATTCCTTTCTTGAGAGATCTGGCGGTCTGTATATGCAGAAAACAGTCTGGGCAAATAGGTATTGAGAGGCATATACTAAACTTCAAGGGAAATCTGTAGCAAGGCCAAGGCAGGCTGAGCAGCTGGTAACTATGGTGTTACGTGGATAGCTCACACTTGTGAACGTACAGAGAAGCCCACAGGTATGAGCATACATGCTACAAGCAGGGAAGGGACAAACTAGAGCTGCTGGTCAGGTCTTCCCCTGACTTCCAGTGCTCCTCACATGAGAAGTGCTCTTGGAACCACCCTGTTTCTGTGTTATTTCTTTTTCCAGATTCAGGTTTGGATGTGATCTGTGATGGTAATATCCTGGCAGAACAGCTGGCCTCTTGTCCATTGTCAGAATGAAAATGTTATGAAAGCAGGCCAAAAGACAGAGACATCGAAGTATGTAATTTGGGAGCTCATTAATTGTAGGTTGGTGTTTCCCACTGAGTCTCCTATGGATTTCATGTGCAACGTGTGTAGAATTCACTGTGAGATGAGATAGATTTCTATCGATCTACACCGTATAACTATTTGGCTCAAGCAAGCAATCAGCTGATATATCTTACAATGCAATATTCACTTGCTACAGCATGCTCTCTAAAAGACCTTGCTCACTAAAGCTCATTCAAACAAAACAGTGTGTCAGGGCCCCCAGAGACATCAATAAGCCTTAATTACCCTGACCAGCCTCACCTGGGATGCACTGCCACCTGGCCCTCCACCCTCTCGATATTACTGCAGAAGCTCCACTTAAGCTGTGATGTGGTTTCTTCTTGTCTGAGTTATGCTGTAGGTCTATTTACTTTTAGTTCTGCTCCTGACTTGCTCTTTGAGTTTGCTGCACTGACCTTGGGTCTGCCTCATTGCTTTGCTTTTGTCTGGACCATCCAGAGAACTTTCTGCTATTGCTGTTCTGTTTGCCTAGCTCTGGTGCTATGGGGCTGAGTCTTGTCTGTGAGGCTACTGCTCAGCCTGCGTTGTGGCTGCTCTCTGCTCACCTTTGTTCTGGAAGCTGCCCTATTCTTGCTGTTCCCTGTTAGGTAGGCAACTCCTTATGACTTACCTAATTGCATGTATTTTAAATGTTGTTTTATTCTAAAGATCTTTTATAAAATGCAGTACAAGTTAAATTGCTGTTAACAGTTAATGAGATATAAGCTTATCATAAGAGTGAAATTAGCTCTTCCAAAAGATTATGGCTGTTCCTTTTGGCAAAATATCAAAGTTGGGAGTAGCTTAAAGACAGCCAAAAGTTCAACAGTAACAGTTGGGGAAAAAATACTTTATCTGCTGATGCTTATTTTTGAAAATTAATTTGGAGCTAGGTGCTTTCATTGTGTTTGAAATGCAGATGCTGATCTTAGCTGCTTCATCATTATTGTTTTCTGTTATTATTGATTCTCTTAACTCTGTAACTAGGCTATATTGGATGTGTACTTTCTGAATGACAAGCAGTGACATGTAACTAGCTTTCCAGTGGGGGAAGAGAAAATGTAAGAGAACATGTTCTAAACTTTACTTAGATTTACTTGGAGCAATGTAGATAGAACTAGCAAAGAACATAATACAGCATCCCACACCAAGGACTCTTGTTTTTAATGCCTTTGCAGTTTAGGTAGCTGAATGCACAATTTTGCATTCACAACTTGAAAACCCTTCAGTAACTGTATGGTTTGGAGCTATCCTGAGACAACTGAGAAAAAAAATCATCCATGTCGTGTTGGGTGCATGCTTAAAGCATCAAAGTCTGTTCCGGAAACTAAGTGGCCGGTGAGCTTTGCTGAGTTTATTATCTCTTGAAAAGCAAAAAATAACTCGTCTCAGGAAGCAAGTGCACTGTTCCCAAAAGCATCTGTAGTTTACCATCAAAGAGGGGGATGACAAGCCAAATTATGCTCTCTTCTTCCCCATTCTTCTTTAAGAAGCAAAGTGGCCAACCACAATGCTCATCTGGGTGTTTATTTGGTTGCTTCAAAATGATGTGTGACAGAAAGCAAAGTCTATATGCAACCATTTTTCAGTTCTGCCATTGGAGTTAATCTATGAGTTTATATTCTCTCACTGGCTTTTTTTTTTTTTTTTTTGAGAATTTGCCACCACTGTGAAATCTGAAAGTTCAAGGGAAGAAGTTATGAAAGGGAATATGTAATTGCTTTAGCTGCTGTTTCATTGCCTCAATTAATCTACATTTCTAAGATGCTCAATTTATGGAAAGTTATTGGAGTGGCAATGTGCAGTATGTATGGCTGAAAGATGAATTTTAATAAATGTGGGCTATTTAGTACATAGACATAGGCTGGCCTTTGAAATCTATCAAGGCTTGTCCTGCCTGTTCTGAATATTTTTAATAAATGTATGTATAATTAATGAAAAATGCTATCAGATCTTTTGCCCATGGGCTATCATCCTTATTTCCATGAGGAACAGCTAATGTGAGGCCTGGGTTAAAACTTCTGAATGTCCTCCCTCCTTCAAACTGGCTCTGCTTGCACACTAGCATGATTTCTATCTGCAAAATATAAATTCAACAACTCTGTTCTGTTCATGCATAGTATATATGGACTAGAAATACAATCTGTACAATGCACCTAGTTCTAGTAAGTGTCAGGAACATATTTCACTGTGCCTTGTAATTCTGATTTCTGTTCACTAAAGTCAAACTGCGGCTGGAGGAACAAGAAACAAACGTCCTATGTGAACTGCATTTAGGACATTCTTACATGTAGAAGCTGGGGTGCAGCAGTTGTGTTGCATACACGCTCCATCTTAATGCACAGTTCTGGTTGTTAATCTTGCTGAATCACGTTTATTTTTTAAAGTTAACGGTATGAAAAAGTGTACCTAACTGCAAAATCCAGGAGCAGAATCTGCTCTTGAGCTGTCTGTGAACAAAAAAATGAAAGCCTGACTCTGGGGGAGATGTGATTGCCTGCCAGGACTTCCCTCCATCCTTCTCCAAGTTGGTGGTAGCAATAGCAACAATGCTGGGCCTGGCCAGGCCTCCCAGCCCTCACGGGCTGGGTGGCTGGGCTCACACCCAGTTTTCTCCTTCAATTCTGTCCTGGTTTATGCTGGTAGGGAGGTTAATTTTCTTCTTAGTAGCTGATATAGTGCTGTGATCTGGATTTAGGATGTAAATAATGGTGATAACACACTGATGTTTTAGTTGTTGCTGCACTTTGCTTGCATTTCCACGTAACTTTCATTTAAAAAGGAAATAAAATTAGGCTTCAGCCAGACTCAATTACTCATTTTCATCTGGGGATGCCACTTGTTATCTCCCTGGTGAGTTTCATCCTTCTGTTTCAGTGCTTAGCCTCCTTTTAACTGACAGTGGCTGATGGGCAGATTGGGGTATTCTCTGCAGGTAGTGCCAGTGGTTTCAATTAGACTGTCTGAAAGCGAGCATGGACTCTGCACAGCATCATTACAACATTATTATATTAAAAAGGTCCTGTTCTCAAACCCTTAACAGCTGATAGAATTCATTAAAAGCAAAGGAGGGTAGGAGGGGCAGGCCAAGATTACTTTGCCATGAATTTCCCACTTGACACCCATTTTGCTTCCAAATATAAGTGTAAGTTTATGGAGGTCACCAGACTTGACTATTGCTTCCCACTCCACTGTGTAATCCCTTTCTTCAGCTTCATGAGCATCTACCTGAAAAGTAATGTTTCTTCTTGTTCTGGTGCCTCAGCACGCTGGTGGCTAAGCAACATTTATTCAGATATTCTGTGGAAATCTTCTTGTGGCCGATGGTGCATCTCTTTGCTCAACATTTTCTTCTCTTAAATTTCTTTTTCCCCTAATGTCTGGCTGAGTTGTTCTTGTCAACTGGCAGAGGGAAAGACAGCATGCTGCTCTACTCTGTGCAAGGTCACCTCCAGAGGATGTCTGCCTCATGCTCTACAAATTTTAAGATTACTTGTTTATGATTTACCAACTATTTATAAAATCTCCATTGACCTATAGAAAAAGGTACAGATACTTTACTCAAACTACATTGATGGTTTTAACTAGTTACAAAAAACAGCCCATGTTATGCCCAAGAAGGATACTGGGAACGTGCACCATGTTAGCTGCACTATTCAATAAAACAAACCTCAATAGTCTATGTTTTTAGTGAGAGAGTAATGATTGAAATGTCAGCCTTGCAGATTGTTTAAAGCCTTCAAGGATTCACAGCTTATAGGGAAAAATGATTACGACTTTCTTCTTGATAAAAATGAACTATTTCAGTCTTGGAAACTGCTCCCTAATTAAAAAGTAAATCATATTAAATGTTCACCATGATGAACTGATAATAGGAAATTTCAATTTTATTGTTATAAGGTAATAAAATAACAAAGTGTTTGGTAGTGGGAAATCAAAAATACGCTTAAATTTCTGTTTCAATAATAGTCTCTTAAATGTCTAGAAGCATAGGCATTACTGTGGTGTCTATTGTAGCTTAACGCTTTTATTATCTTGAATGTCACATAGAAATAAAAAATTACTTTCCATCACGTTTTAAATATTATTCCATAATAAACTTTGACTGTGCCATTAAATCTTCAGGAGCTATTAACTGCTTTTACGGTAACAGAATTTACATTTGGACATACTGTAGCTGTTAGCTCAAGTACTGGACGTTCAGGTATTGCTCATAACTCCATAATAAAGTGTTTCTCTCTTCTCTCAATATTAGATATTAGCCAGTTCGCAAATGAGATGATAGTGCAGAACTGTACCAGTACAATGCATACAGGTGTAAGAGAAGTGCCAGTCTTTCACAAGTTACTTAATTCCAAGAAAATTCTGAGGCCTCTTCAGAAAGATTTAGCCTTTAGTATCTGATCATCCAGGCTACCTTTATATATAAGAGAGAAGATTTAGGCAAATATGGAGAAACATAATGCAGGCAAACTGGAGAAATTCTGTAATATTTTGAAAGTGGGTACTGTGAGAACTGAGCATGGAGTAGAACTGCATTTCCCAGAATAGAGTGGGGAGATGGCATTTATTCAGCTAAATGATGAGGTTTCAGATTCAGGGGACTTTTTGGTGCAAATGATGCATGTCAGGGGAGACAACCCAGTTTTGCATAATAAGAGGACTGGATAGTAAGAATCCGGATAAGCAAGTCCCCAGTGAACCATGTATTGTATTTAAATGCAAACTTGTGTCCCTATCACATTTTTAAATAACTGCTATTTGTACTAATTATTAACAATGACAAAATTTCTTTATGGAAAAAATTTACTTCTGTGTTCCCCTCTGGGTTCTGCTGCAAAGTCATTGTGATCAATACTTGTGAGATTACAGGTGAATTCTGGCAATAAAAGTTATGTCATACACTGTTCTGCAATGAAACTAGAATACAAAGAATGAAGTAAAACCTAGTCTAGGAGAGAAGTTTTACAAACAACTTTCCATAATCAGCCAGCACCACAGGGGTAAAGGAAATTGGACACAGCAAACTTTTTGTTCCAACTTGCTTTTTATTTGAGTTTGCCCCAGTGTGGTAGCCATTCTTTCACAGTGAATTTTCCTTAGTGATGCCAAGAGATTTCATCAGAACTAAGTGGTAACATTTAGCATCTCTCAAGCTCAAACCAATTTCTCGGTGTTCTGAATTTGGTCAAAATAATCCCTTTCAGGGGCTACTCATGGGTGGAGAAGAGTTATGTTAAGAAAGACCTGATCCCTGCCCTTGTAAGTAAGTGATAAGAATTTCCCAGGTAGCAAACACTCTGAAAAACACTAAGAAGTAGAATACTGGACTCAAGTAATGTCAGATGTAATGTTGTGCTTGTATAAACTTATGTAGGCAAAATCAACTGAAAAGTGATGTGTTTCAACTTGAGTTCTGTAATCTGAAAAGGATTTTTTTTTCCTGTTTGAAAACAGTTGGATTTATTTATTTATTTTCAATCCTGTTTTTATTTTATAGCAGAGTAAGGGGAAAGTGTGCGTCTGTGATGCAAGATAGTCATGGTATAATAAAGGGCTGCTGAAACTTCATGGTGTGTTGATAAATCTGTGTTCCAGTGCTAGGGATGTTTGAAGTAGAATCTTGATCATGGTGGCCTTAGGGAAAAAGCAAGTGTTGGATGCAATTAGGCTATTTCCTGTTTAGTAGAATTATTGCCTTGCTTTTGCTGCAACTTAATATTCAAACAATCTTGGTGACTGTTCAGTGTGTGTGGAGGATGTGGTAGAGCTAATAGAGGAGTACAAATGTGAATACACTGACCCCATTTATGCTTTCCCAAAGCTATCGCTTTGCCTGGAGAGCTTGAGCAGGGAGAGCTCTGCAGGACCCTGTAATCTTTCCTGCTGTTGTGTGGAGCTGGAGCATGCTACTTTAGAGGGATCAGCCAGGCTCACAGGATCACACTTGCCCAGGTGCAAAACCTGGGGAGGATTTTCCCCATGGACAGCAAGAGTGGAAAAGCAGGGAGCTGGACAGGTCCTGGCAGTAGGAGTACACCATAGCAATTAGTCATGACTCTACAAAAAGTCTCAATTGTCAGGTGGCAATCCCAGCAATAACATCCAAAACCTACTTTAGTATTTTCCCTTTCGTCAGAATGTAGTGCTGTCTTATCTCCAGTGTTATCAATATCCTACCTGAATGATTAGCAGCTCTCCTTTGCCTTTTAAATGCTGCTGAGTTTGAAATGAAATATCTCAGTTCTTGGTATGGAAACTGAATATCTGAGAAATTAAGGAATATTGAACTCTACTATCTGTCTTCTTTTCAAGTAGATAACTTGTATGATCTAAATGTCAATAAATTATACTTCTGCATAAATGAGAAGATTTCAGCATTCAGTTTACAGGTGTTTGTTGTCTATTCAAATGCTGTTGACTTTTGCAGTTTAGGAGTGGCTAAGTAAAGCTCAGCTGGGCATGACAGGTTTACTGTTTCATAGCTATGTCATTAAATGGACTAAAATTTAAATTGATTTCAGTATGAACAAGATTCTAACTGTATTAATCAGATTAATAAAGGTAGTAGTGGTAACTGCCGTAGTTGATATTACATAAGCAGCTCTGCTTTGCTCTGCTGGTTTCTACTAGTTGTAATAGTCTGACCCTTTATGCTTGAAGGATGAAATTTTCCACATCTCATCCCCATTTACTTAACTTCATTCACAATTTAAATATGAAAAGTGTTTTGCAGCAATTTTGGAGAAGGAAGACTAAAATATGAGTACTCCATGACATGCACACATGACCTCATGTGTATCAGGCTATCTACCTTACTTATCTCTCTATCTGTAGCTAATGTTCTAAGAGTAGAGGCTTTTTTCCCTCTCTCAAATATGCCTTTGAGTTTCCTGATGAATATTTCTTTTAAAAAAGACTAACACACAAAAAATGCCGTTTTGTATATGCCTTCCATGAATTAATCTGTAGTCTTGTAGCATTATTGAGGGAAAGTAGGTTTTACTATCATTTACTAAGGAATTAGAGAAACTTTAGCTTTCGTAGCCATGGGTTCCAGTGCTGAGCACTCTGTCTCTGGAATTACAGCCAAATTCAGGAAACCACTCATAAATATCAGCGTAGTTGCCGGATCCTCCTTTGTACCTGTGTAACTTGGCTGATTACTAAAGAACTGAGTTGAAAATCATGCATTTGTTCTTTGAGGATGTCTATTATTCTTTGATCTTTGTGTAGAATAATAAGCTTTTATTTATGAAGGCCAAAGAAAAATAGTCTTTAAGCTTAAACTTGTATTAACTGTGCCCAGAAAACTGCTCAGATTCATGTCTCTGTTTTCTTCTATGGGTTACCTGGGAAAAGTAACAAATATGATCTTACACTCTTGTATGCCTGCATTTCCTGAAGGACCAATTTAACCATTCTAATTTATGAATTAATTTATTTCTGAATTCTCAAGGAAGTCATTATTTAGCCAAAATGTTATTTTGGGAGGCTCTATGCCTTTCTCCAGGCAAAACTGAAAGATTCAAGCATTATTTTAAGCATTATGATCAATGTGTTCTGTATTGCTGCTAGGTCTGATGCCTACTGAACATAAAATGGCTAAAAAACTCTTCACTGGGATATTCAACGCTTTTCTCACCTCAGTGCTCACATTTCTCGAATTTAGGAAGTACTGAAGTCTTTCAGTGGTGTGTGTTCTGTTACAGTAAAGCAAAAAGACTACATGTGATATCAACATCTATATTGTATCTCTTTCTGCTTCTTATTTGAGGGCATTGACCCGTGGACATTCCTTGGCATCTCTCGCTATTGTATGTTTCTTTTAATTGCTTAGAAAGAGGGAAATAGCATTGCTACCTTCCCTCTTTACCCCTCCTCCACCAAGCTTTACTCCCAAACTACTTTGATTTATTCCTAAATTAATCTCGTGTTACCGTCTCTTTCAAACATCACACAAACCTACACAATGAACGCTACTTGGCATTTATCTGCTTTTTATTCCAGTAAACAAATTGCAGACTTTCTTGTTTTGTCACTATGTTTAAATGTGCTTCCTTATATCAAATTCAAAGCACTTTTTCAGAGTGTGATTTGATGGTTTTTAGGTACTAATGATGAAGTGTGTGCTTTGATCTCATCTTTCAAAGACTTTTATGCTTGAAGTTTTAATCACTGGTCAGTACTGACATGGTGATTTGTGATGAAAAAGGCAGTCAATTCTACATTAAAATTCATTTGTACGTAAATACTTTTAAAATCATCCCCTTAAACTATTAGGTTTGCCATTATTTGCAAAAAGAATGACAGTAGGATAACTTATGCATGTACAATATTCTCGTCATACAGAAACTTTCCACATAACAGAAGCAAATCTTATGGCAGCTGTAGTCATTTGAGTGAAGACAGTTTCTTACATAAAGCATACATATCTGTGTTTTAAATGCTGACTAGCTTTCAGTGGTTTGTTTTTGTTTATAATTATTTTTTTTTAACCAATTGAAAATCTAAGCTACTGCATCAATATTTATTCAGGGTTAGTTGCAAAATGACAGAGCAATGGTTCATGTACAATACTTTACTGATGGAACAACTTGATTGAGCTCTATAGGGAAACTCACAGAGAAAAAATAATGCTAGCATGATTTCCAAGGGGATTTCAAGTACTTGCTGTCTTTCCAGCCATAGCTATATAACATGGCATGTACATAACAAGTGACTGTAGAGTCACATTTTCTTTCAGTTTTGATGTTGATCACATTTCTGCCCTCCTGGAAGATATTCAGGAATGTGCAAACTTTGTGTTCTCTTCTGAACAAATCTAGTAGTCTGGGAAATCCATGCATGTTTCAATGTAATGAGCAAGTGTTCAATCTAAACATGATATTTCTATTTGATTTTTGTTTCAAACTTCACTCTCATACGCACACTGGATTTGTGTTTTTGATACTTAAAACCAACACATCTCACCGGAAGACATGAAGAGGAATAAATGAAACATCTTGTTACTGTTCTGTACCAACTACGTCAGTGAAGAGCCGTAGATGACTCTTATTTTCTTTAGCAGATTCCTTAGAGATTTATAAACACAGATAGCAAATGAGAGAGAGAATAATCTCTTTTTGTGGTTAAGCTGGGGTATCAGGATCTAGTATTTCAAGTGTTTTCTGTCTAGTTCTGCCACAAACTATTGGCTGATTTTGATACTGTACAGCTATTTTTTACTTTTGTATAAGTAGTTGGGAATGTTAAATGAATATAATTTGGCAGATCAACTGTGACAGAGGTCTTGAGAAGAACTCTGAAACTATGGAGTAAACGCTTTTATGCAAACTCAAATTGCTAGAAGGATAACTTATTACCAGGCCTTTCAGTGTAAATTTGAAAGTGTACATGCATAGCTACATGAAGCGACTTATGGGCAGCCATAGTGACTTGACTGCTGATACTTAATGAGGTTGATGGTAACACCTCATAACTACTGTCCTGCATAACCCACATACGTGGACTTGACTTTGTCATCTTCCAACGTATTTTACTCATCCAATTCATAAAAGAGCTGGTTATATATTTTTTAATTTTATTTTGCCACGCAATATTTAAATACCTCTCATTCTCTGATTAACACCGTAACACAGCTTCTTTGATATTAAGGAAATCAAAAGAAAGACTAATTGCGCAGAATTTGGAATAAAATATTTCAAATACTCAAGATATCTAAGTATTAAGATTTCAGTATGTCATTTATGCCACAACATCTGATAGAATAATCCAATCTGTTACAATGAAAAATAAAACTGAGTTAATTGCTTACCACTTTTTGAAATTATCCAGGGATTAATTATTTACAAAAAATAAAAATTAAGTGTCCTGAAAAATCTCTAGGCCACAAAGCAGGCAGGAGGATTACTGGCACATATACTTCCAGTATGTGGGTGTCTTAACTATTTGAGATTAGTTGCATGCCTGAGTGCATGTACTCTCAATTATCTTCTCTCTTGCAACAGTTAGTTTTATGATCAACTGTCTGTCCTGTTTCAAAGCAAGTGGCACTATACGAGAGAATTTTCTATGTAATCACAACTATCCTGTCATTGCATTTCTGATAGTTGTATCTTTCATGATCTAATGCAGCTGGGAACTGATACCAGTGGCATGATAAACCAGTGCTGGATGATCTTGCAGCGATTATGGAAGTCTTCTCTGACTTTTTTTTTTTTTTTTTCTCCCTCTCTTCCCCAGGAAAATGCACCTTTAAGATGTGATGTTATTTACAGAATCTGTGACACTTCTGGATTCTGCACACAGAACGAGAAAGTGGAAAAGCACCCACAAAGCAGCAATTGCATATACAGCCTATTTTACCTTCCAGAGCTCTCCTGTTGGTTCAAGGAAGTGTACTCGTGTGGACAAAGTTTGCAGAAAGAAATAATCTTCTCTTGGCTAGAAGGAAGCTCTAACCTCAGAGTCCCAGGAGAGGTCTTTAAGTCAACTCCATTATCCTTCTAAAGCTGAGACTACAGCTAGGACTGTTGATCCTCTCATCCTGCAGCTTTAACATGGTAGCTATCAAGAGTTCTGCAAAAACTTGAGACCAAACTGATCTTTGGGCTTGCAAAAGCCTGAGAGTTCTCGGCTTTCTTGATTGTGGGGGGGGGAAAACGTAAAAGAAAAGGAAGCATTGGTTTGATAGGTCACTCCATCATTCTAACCATCTGAAGATCACCTTGGAAAAAACAATCAAGCAAGTCAACTGGTCTGGAAGAAGCAAACGCTAAAACTGTATACCTCTTAAACAGTGAGGAGAGAATTTACATAAACTTACAAATATTATTGATCACCTAAAACTTGGAGGTGATTTGAAGCAGAAGAGGAAGGAAAAAAAAATGGAAGAGGAACTATTCTAAGGTAACAGAGTTTGTGAACCTGCCCAGTGACTTGCCTTGCTGCCAACTCATGCAGGATCTGTGTCTCCTTCAGTCTTGTTCCTTCTTGTTTCAGAAGATACTGTTCCAGAGACAAGTAAGTCTGATTTTCTTTACTACACTGAATCTATAATGGTTCGTGAGAACTTCAGGAAAAAGTATGTTGGTGGTTGGAGGAAATGTTTGCTTTTGTTTTTCTCACAGTATTTGAAATTGTGCGTGTCTAAAAATTGCCATTAGCCTGCAACTTCTCAGTTCATGAGTGTCCTGAGTAATGCTGACTTGAAATGCTATAGCAAAACCAAATAATCACAAACAGATTGTACTGAATGTGCAGGGTATTTCTGCTCTAGGAATTAAAAATGCTACAAGCTCACGTATAGAAGATGCTGAGGTGTTACTACCTGGTGGAGTCATTGCAAGGCACAGTTAATGGCACAGATTTTTAGAACAGAATTTGTTGCTTCTGCATCTTGTGCACTGTTCTGTGGTGGGAATTTTTCACGTGCCATGAAACTGTCTGCTTTGCCAGCTACAGCGTCTGAAAATCATTGCTGGCTGGAACCTTGGTTCTGTTTTCATTGGAGGATGTGTCCTGTGAGATACGTGTGGATGTTGCAGCCCCATGGAAAAAGTCTACTCTGTAATGAAGGCTTTGTTAAGGCTTAAATGTATCTGGAGTCTTTATCCATTCAATATGATCACAGAATTGTAGGGGTTGGAAGGGACCTCGAGAGATCGAGTCCAACCCCCCTGCCAAAGCAGGTTCCCTACAGCAGGTTGCACAGGTAGGCGTCCAGGCGGGTCTTGAATATCTCCAGGGAAGGAGACTCCACAACCTCCCTGGGCAGCCTGTTCCAGTGCTCCGTCACCCGCACCGTGAAGAAGTTCTTCCGCATGTTGGTGCGGAACTTCCTGTGCTCCAGCTTAAGGCCATTGCCCCTTGTCCTGTCCCCACTGACCACCGAAAAGAGGTTCCCCACCTCCATTTGCCTCCCGCAACTAAGATACTTATAAACATGGATCAGGTCCCCTCTCAGCCTTCTTTTCTCCAGGCTGAACAGACCCAGCTTACTGAGCCTCTCCTCATAGGGGAGATGCTCCAGGCCCTTTATCATCTTTGTGGCCCTCCGCTGGACTCTTTCCAGGAGGTCCCTGTCTTTCTTATACAGGGGAGCCCAGAACTGGATACAGTACTCCAGCTGAGGCCTGACCAGGGCAGAGTAGAGGGGGAGGATCACCTCCCTCGACCTGCTGGCAATACTCTTTTTAATGCACCCTAGGATCCCATTGGCCTTCTTAGCCACCAGGGCACACTGCTGGCTCATGGCCAACCTGTCGTCTACCAGGACCCCCAGGTCCCTCTCTGTAGAGCTCCTCTCCAGCAGGTCATCCCCCAGCCTGTACTGGTGCATGCGGTTATTCCTCCCCAGGTGCAAGACTCTACACTTGCTTTTGTTGAACCTCATCAGGTTCCTCTCTGCCCAACTCTCCAGCCTGTCCAGGTCTTGCTGAATGGCAGCACAGCCTTCTGGCGTGTCAGCCACTCCTCCCAGTTTTGTGTCATCAGCAAACTTGCTGAGGGTGGACACTATCCCCTCATCAAGGTCGTTGATGAAGATATTGAACAAGACCGGACCCAGCACCGACCCCTGGGGAACACCGCTAGTTACAGGCCTCCAGCTGGACTCTGTGCTGCTGATCACTACCCTCTGAGCTTGGCCAGTCAGCCAGTTCTCAACCCACCTCACCGTCCACTCATCTGTCCCGCATTTTCTCAGCTTTGCTACCAGGATGTCGTGGGAGACAGTGTCAAAAGCCTTGCTGAAATCAAGGTAGATGACATCCACTGCTCTCCCCCCATCTACCCAGCCGGTGATGTTATCATAGAAGGCTACCAGGTTGGTCAAACATGATTTCCCCTTGGTGAATCCATGCTGACTATTCCTGATAACCTCAAACCTAAGTAAATATAGTACATAAACAAAAAGTCAGTGATATGACTTGATTGCTTTTTTTTTTGACAGCTTGGCTAACCAAAAAATAACCTTCTGCTGAATGTGTATGTAGATGTCAGAGATTTTCCTAAAATTTGGGGGACTGAACCATAGATGAGATTAAAATGATCATCCCCTTTCCTACCTTTCAAAAGTAGGTATTTTCACCGGGGCAGATGTACTTCTTTTATCACTAAACATGGTACACTGAGTTTCAGTGAGATGGATGCTTTATTTAAAGTAGTTTCATAAAAAAGATTAATTTTTCAGAAGCAAAAAGCAAAGCTTCCTGAAAGAGCTGTGATGTTGATCCAATTCCATTGCTTTCAAGTTTTTGATGCCTTGCCTCAGAAGTGAAAGGAAGGGACTTTTTCACAGATTGTAAAGAAGTTGTGACATTTCTCAGATTCATAATAGCTTCTCAGAAGTTCCAGCATTAACTCCTTCATGCTATCGTACATCTGAATTAAAAAAAATCTTTGTTCCCTACAGCAATTATTTTAGGGTGGATCAGTCACTACAGCTCATGCATACCAGAAGCTCTCTGTTCCTAGGAATATGTTTAGCTTTGCTCTGCTCCTTTTGTTCAAAAATTTCGTATCAGTCTTTCCTGATTTTTATTATCGTTTTTTTTTTTGCTCAGATTATTGGATATTGTAGTAACATAGTCAATACTAATGCAATTAAAACACTTGAAGTATAGAGGAGCTGATATTCCAGAAAAACGTTTGAGCAAGTGGAGAAGCGACACTGATAATTTACTCTTCCAGTAACAGAACAGTGATTATGCCATTTCATTGTAGGTTCAGTAGTAATTATCTACACTGCTGAAAAGGGAACTGGGGCAAAATGTTCTGTTCCAGGCTTTGACAGTAACTTGTCTGAGACTGAGTTTAACTAATGTTTGTACATTTGTTTTCATGACTGGGAACGCAGATGATATGACAGGAAGACTATAAAATGTGACTGGGGAATAAGGTGGTGTGAGAAGATCCTATCTGTGAGAAAGCCAGCAGACTTTGCTTGTAGGATGTTCCCTAGAGGGCCAACCAGTACAGATCTGTTAACTTCTGAAGACCAGAAGTGTGAAGATCTGCTTACTGAAATACTTAAAAGAACGATCTTTATTTTGCTCTTGTTTCATAAGAAAGAAACTTCTGTGGCAGAAGGACTTTTTGTATGTGTTTTTGTGTGGGTCAGAAGAACAGATTGTTTTTAGTGGCTTGGGTATTTAGTACCCCAAAGAATGTGTTGTGAGTCTTTTTATATGCTTCCAAAGGAAATCTTAACAAGTGGAAGAATAATGTGGAGGAGGAACAGTGTTGCTCCTTACTAGTGTTGCTTTTTTTTTTTTCTTTTTTTTTTTTTTCCTTTTTGGCATTGTGAAGGTTTGTTGCTCGAGGATGCAGAGTAGGGCCCAGAGCTGTGTGAACTAGTGGAGCAGTTCACCCTGGAAGCAGCAAAGCAGCACACAGCTGCGTGAGGAGCTCTCTGCAGTGTTTATTGGGTTTGGTGTGGATTTCTATGGCTCTATGAATGCTGGTGCCTGCGTTTAAATTCACTGCTTTGTGGATGCAGCAGATCACTGCAGTGTTAGGAGGTCAGATACCTTCTAATGCTGAGTTCAGACTGGAAGATTTCAAGTCTGTATTTCCTCTGGCAGTGCACAGAAGAGAGCACTTGCACACTTTAGGTAGCATCAGCTGTTGCATTCTGTGAAGCCTGCAGAGACTTATGGATGTACCCCACACAGAGTCCTTCACTGTGAAATGTTACTGATGCCAGTTGTCCTAATGAGAGGGTCAAAGTACTGTTATGAATCAGACACTGTCTAGAATTTTGAAAGGGAGGAAAAGATAAATATTTAATCCAAGGTCAATATCACGTGTCAGCTGAACTGTGCATCAATGATGCTTTGCTCTCAATCTTTTTTCCAAAATATGAATAAAATTGAAAAATTGGATGATAGTATATGACAACTTAATCAAAGGCAAGAGGAGACTGGCTAATTTCAGCATGAATCTAAGCTAGATGAAGAGACTATATGATTTCAAGTCAAATTAACTGTCAAGGCACTCAAGGGAGGGAGTAATGACCTGTGCATTTTAGAACAACTGCATTTTTAAATGGTTAAGTTTTTTACTTGAAGGAACCCCACATCAGCCTCTGAGACAAAGCAGATGAAAGATGAGTATACATTAAGAATAGAACAGTGAATAAAGGATATTTCCCAGTAACACTTATTGCATCTTTTAATGTTGGGGAATTCAGTATATGGAGGAGAAAACTCACGAAAAGAGAGGTAAGTTCAAGAAAAGCAACTGCGAAAAGATGATAAATACATGAAAGAATGTGTTCTTTATAGAAAACGGAGGAGGAGTTATCAGTTGAAGTTTCCAGGTATGTTAACAGCTTGTAAGACAGACTTCCACCCCAATAACTCTCAAAACAAGAAACATTCAAGCAACAAACTCCAAGAAGTACTCTTTACAGCTTGCAATTTGATGCGGACAGTCATGTTGTAATTAAATACTACAATAAAGGAGGGATATTTAGAAGAGTAAATTTTCATGCTTCAGGGATAAGCCAAATGTCTAACTGGTGGGATTTCTAGAAGAAACATTCCTTGAGAACAAGTTTTTTCTAATTATCTACTGCAAGGCTTCTTAAGGGAAATGCTCTGTTAGATCACATGGAGGGTTTGTGCCATGCTTATATTTTACTGTCCTAACTAGTTATAACTCATTGTATGAATGGTCATTAAATGAAGCAGAATCAGAGTCTGTGACTCCAAATGTTGCTGAACAACACATTGTCTTGAATTTTTCTCTGAAGCACCTCTCATTGCTTCTAGGATGCTCATCTATGTGTAACACCAACAGATATAGCAACCCTTATGATCTTTGTTTTGTTTCTTTTGATCTATCCGAAACAGTACACTTTGGTCAAAACAACTGAAAGAAGAAATCACAGATTTTCACACAACTATTTTTGTGCAAATCTACACTGACTTTGTGGCTTTTTGTATAAGTAAGTCTTGGACTGTTTTAAAGTTTGATATACTTAAAGAATTGCTTTGAAACTCGATTCAATTCAAATGAAAACGAAATCTGAAGCCTGTGAGACTTTTGATAATTTTAGTGTTTGTTGCAAGAGTACACAAGTAAAATAATACACAAGTAAATAAATAAAACAGAAGTAAAATTCTCTTATCTCATGGACTATGTATTGTACTGTTTTGCATTAGAATAGTTAAATTCATCCCCACACAATCTCATTGACTCGAGTGGGATTTTTCCTTTAACAAAGAATTAAATAGTCTTCAGAATTAGTTCGCATATGAATTCAAAATATTTGGTATCTGCTGAAATTATGTTGTGTGCTGTCAATTTTCCACCTTTCATAGTTCTTGTAGCAGGTGCAATAATTTTTTTTTTCCAGCTTGATGTGGAAAGTTACAGGTAGCCTGAATTCTCTGCAGAAGTTGAGGAGTTTGGTTGGCATTTGTGTAGCTACTCTGAGCATCTCCTACACAAAAGCAGTTTCTCTGTTTTGTTCCATGTGTTCCTTCCCACCCTCCCCCCAGTTCTGCATTTACTTCGGTGTTATGGATTTAAATAGAGAAAAATACTTTTTAATATTTTTATAATTGATAAGTACATAATAAAGGCAGAGACATAACAAAAGAAGCCAAACTCAATATGATTCTTTGAACTTGAAAGAAACCCCCAATAACTTTTATTTATTTTTGTGTGGTTGTAGGGTGAGAGAGAATTTGACTAGTATATGGAAAAAGGGGGGTAGAGTTAATCATTAGCTATGCAAAATTACAAGGATATCTTCTGATGACTTTCTTCATATGAAAGCAAATTTTGGAGTGTATTTAATCTTACTTAACGCTTTTTGAGATGCTGATCTGTCAGTGCAAATTTACGTCTAAAGCGAGCAGATGGACACAGTAACAATTTAGAGGTGCCCACTGGACTTTATCTTGGATTTAGAAAAAAGAAAAGAAAAAAGTGATTTGATCTACAATGTGTATTGTCATTCACCATGATCCTGCATGTGAAGGCTTTTTTTTTCTTGCCCAAGTCTTTTTTTAAAATATCCACTTTCCATGTAATCAAATAAGTCTGATACAATGTGGATGATTTTGATATGAATTCACAAACTTCTTATAAAAATATTTTATTAAATATGTATATGTTTTGAGGATGTAGTAGCAAATGGGCTAGAGGCCCATATGCATCTTCCTGTGCTAAATGCAGAAGCTTCACATACTCTGATTAAATCAATAAAGTGAAGCTTGTCAGAGTCTTCCACACTGAAGACAGTTTATTTAACATTCTCTAGCTGAATCTATTATGTACAGTATGCCCTCGTGAACTGACATTCTTTTAGCCAACTATAAATATGTCCTTGGGGTACATTTGGTTTCCAGTAAGAATCCATAAAGTGTTTTTTTTTTTCCAAGTTTTTAAAATATTCTACGGTACAACATATATGTGGATGTTGTGCTCCATAAATAAATCATGTACTCTGAAAGCACATTGTAATTCCATCATCTTTGAAATGCTCTAAGTAACTCCTCTGGATGGATTGCATCATTTCTTGTTTAATCTGTCCTTTTATCCTTGCTTATTTGAAACTGCTACAGGTAAATCTCTTCCTCAGAACTGGGTGAAAACCAGGGGTGAGATCTTCAGCTGGAATAGATCAGTGCAGGTTGTCTAGTTTCACAGGAAAAAATCCTTGCCTTTGCCCTGCTGATGATCTCACTCCAAGAACATTTTCTTCTTGAAATGTATATCAGCCTGACTTTCATAACTGTGTTGTTCCCCTGAGATGCCTGTGGAGTCTGGCAGGTCTGTAGCCTGCCTTCCAGCACACTAACGACTTCCCTCCACCCCAACCTCCCACTCCTCACTGAACAATATGATTTTCTTTTTTCCTTTGCCTAAAACAGGCTTAGATCACTTCAATGTTTTAACAAATGGAAGCAATGCTTCTGTATTAATACAGAAGCAAAGCTGAAGTTTCAGCTATGAGATTCCTCTACTGGGCCTTATGCACAGTATGCCTTTGTGAATGGATGTTCTTTTAGCAGTAGTAAAAGCACTGTTTGTTTTAGTTCAGAAATCCCTAGAAGACACTTGGGCAGTAAATAATGGAACAGTATGTAATTTTACTTTGAAGTAAGCACATCAGATAGTGACTTCCTTATTTAGTTCTTCGTTGGTCAAGCTGCTGTAGACTCTGGTATGAGTTGGTTCAAGAGATACTGAATATAAATGTACAAACCTGAAAATACTTTCTTACAATAGGAAGGAAGCACTGAAGGTAGTGCATCAAGAATACATGGAGCATGTGACTAAGTAGGTGTGTGTGTGTGTTTGAAGAAATTGTGAAAGTACTGTGCTACTCAAAATCTATTTGTAGGATAGACTGGATTTTTATCTCTGATAGCTGATAGAATTTATCATCATGATCCTTTCCTGAACAGGTTTCGGGACCAGATATTTCCATCACAAAAGCTAAGATTTGCAATGAAACCATGTGATCTCAGGAGCTGGCATATAATAAGGACTACTGAATGCTGTGGAAGCTTTAAGTTGGCAATTCTGCAGGATGATTTCTGGCCATTTCGGATGCTGCTTGCCCAGGACCTTACTGTCCGTATAAGTCACTTGTGTTAAGGATTGATGACGAATATCAAATATGAGTATCTGTGGTGTCTAGTATCTGTTCGTTTCTGAATACTACAGAATGACTGTCGTCATTTTTAATGAGTAAGATTATTGATCAAGGTCTGCATAAGTTCTTGATGCAATTAATTGGAGGGAAACACTAAATTCAGCATGGCTTGAGAATATGTAAGGGGAGAAAAATTGGATTGCTCGTATTTATTGCTGATATTTATCAAGGAAGTTTTTTTTTTTTTTTTTGACACACTAGGAGTTTCTTTTACTGTTGTTGTAAACCTATAGATGAAAGATGAGAGAAGAGAGGCAGCTTCAAGGAAGACATTTTTGAGACAGACTGATGTGTAGTTCCACTTCCTGACTGAATGTGAGCTAGGAAATGTTTGTCCAATTCCTTACTTGATCTTTTAGGTTTATCACCTGACAGAGCAAGAGACATATTCCTAGCTATGGAGCACAGCAGAGCTTTGGTTCGTAATAAAACAACACTATGTAAAAATAATGAGTCATCGACTGAAGAAAGAACAAAGCAACCTTTTTGAAAAGATTGTGGAATCTGCTGCATTGGAACAGTGTATTATTCCAGTGCAAATGCTGAAGTCTGATGTAATCTCAGAGCACTGTGATTGATGCATGACACTATTTCTAAACAAGTGCTGGTGGTTTTCGAACAAATCGAATAGAAATGCATTTATGTGCTTCTCAGAGCCAGAGGCTGCTAGCAAATGTTCAAACAAGTGGGAAAGACTGTATGGCACTGTGCTCAGAGGATAAAGACTGCTCCTAGTAACATTCAGTTAAACCTACTGCTGGTTGTGGAAGTATCCATGCTCACTTCCCAAAGCTTTGTCAGGCCTTGACAGTGAGATCACAGAAACAGTATAGATATTAAAAGGACTTCGTAGAGGCATATTAAAACTGTGGACATTTGTGATTTGTTCAGAAGAACTTCCAGTGCAAAAGATGCAAGCCTGTGTTGCTGGGTATATGTTTAAGCGATTAATACACAATTTGTGTGTGGTTGAGGAGCTGCTGAGGTGAGTCTGTTTTGTAAAATGGGGACTGTGTACTTGGAAAAGTTAAGATGGCTGTATAAAAGTTGACCCTATTTTATGAATCTTCCTCTCAGATGTTTTCTCTGTCATTCTGAAGCAGCAACCACAAAACAGACAAAGAAAACCTTTAAGTCAGCACTTATAAAGCAGTACATCATATATACTTTTTTGTTTTCTGCACCCTTTACCCTGGAGGAAGCCCTACGGTGGACAAGATTTTGGTATTGTTCACTAAGTGAAGCGTGACATGGAATTCTAATACTGCACTTCTCAATCCATTTGACTCCTGTCTCTACAACCTGAGTTGACCTGAGAGCTGTAAAGGAGATACCAGCTGGAGTAAGAGCAGGCAGGGTATTCTTACTGCAGCTGAGAACAGCTCTGACAGCAGTGCAGTCTTGCTTTGGGAGAGGGCTGATTTCTGCTTGCTGGGCTGCCACAGGCAACCTGGTCAGGCTATGGTTTAGGGGAAGATTCAGCTTGCTCTCACATGGCCTTGTTAGGCTGCTGTGTGGCAGGCTGCTAGATAGCTATATTCTGTCAAGCATAACCAGTAAGAATACTAAGAGGGAGGTGATTTTGATTTTTTTTT
>WBMW01001901.1:62632-97205 GCA_013396635.1 Penelope pileata | reverse complement strand
TTTTTTTTTTTTTTTTTTTCTCCTTCAAATGCTTCTCTGGTTAATTATTCTGTCTTTTTGTATCTCCTGCAATCCATTTCATGACTACTAATTTATTTTCTCCCTATTGATGATGTAATGTGTCACAATAGAAAGTGTTATGGACTGTGTGGCTGGCTATTGAATAATACTAAATTGTGGCTCTTCATTTTTTGAAATGCATAGTAGTGTGGTACAAGGTATGGCATGGCTGAGGAGTTTAAAGCCTCACAGTGAGAGGTAGTAGGATACTCATCTTTCTGTGAATTTGGTGGGTGAACTCTAGAAGAATAGCAAAATGTTTACAGTGCATTCATACCGAATCAGGATAACTGAAACAAGTAGCAAATTGGAATAACGTGAATGGGTCAGCCGGGCTGCTTCAGGTTTGTAACTGGAGGAAGATCCTGCTTGTGCTCCTAATATCACAGAACCGTCAAGCGTGGCTGAGTCCAACCCCTGGCTCCACAGAGGGCAATGTAAGAGTTAAACCATATATCTAAGAGCATTTTCTAAAAGCTTCTCAAACACTGACAGGCTTGGAGCCATGACTACTTCCTGAGCAATCTTGTTCCAGTGCTTGACCACCCTTTCAGTGAAGAACGCTTTCCTAATATACAATCTGAACTTCCCTTGACACAACTTTAAGCCATCATGGTGTTAGAGATGGTGATTGAAAACTTTGGGCCTTGTCGTTTTTGTTGTTCCTGAGAGACCTCTGTTCACCTGGCTTTGTGGAAAAATGGACTTCTAGAATATAAAAATCATCTTACCTTTTAGGACAATTGGACAAGTGTGGGTTTCCCTTGTCCTTTCTGCAAACCGTGTTGTTGCCTTGTCCCTGCAGGGAGGCATGCAGAGCTCTGGGAAAGAAACAGCACATTGTGTTGTTAGGGTAATCAACAACAGCATGGATGAGTAGGAGGAGATCATGCGCTGCAGCAGCAGATGACCCAGACATGAGTGAGGGGCAGAGCAGAGGGAGACTAGCAGGCATTTACCTCAAATACAGAGCAGTAAAAAATCTGGAAGAGAAGCTCATCTCACAATTTCCAGAACAACTCCCTTGTTGTTAGACCTGACACCTTTTTACTGGTGAAGTATAGGCTCATTTTAGGTCTGGCATGAATCATGTTCTTCTGCTGCCTTCCCTGGTGGTGACAAATGGGATGCATGTTGGCTCCCCAGTCCCTGTCTACATGGGCTGGCTGGCAGCCCAGTGCCATTGCACCACGTGGGCCTTGGCTACAGAGGGCAGGGCCCCGACAAGGAGATGGCAGCTGATGGCTCTGTCAGCGTAGTACCCTGTCACCATCACCTGCACCTGTGTGTTGGCCACCTTCTCTGATCTGTCACTTCTTTTCCATGACTGTATAAGGAAAGGCAGCTGCAGACCTCAAACAGAGGAAGGAAATAAATAACACTGATTTAAAAATAAAATTTTGCATTTCTAGACAGCCTTGTACCTGGAGTTCATTTCTAGGCTATCAGTGAAGCAGAGAATTTTTTTTTTTTTTTTCCAAAAGAGATTTGACTACAAAGAGGTTGTGACTTAATGAAGCAGTGGATTTTGGCAAACAATGAAAGACTTGAAGTTCAACCACTTTAGCCTAAATCAGTCACATCTAATTTCTGCATCCCAGTTATAACCTGCAAGTGGGTCCCCTCAGCATATATGGTTTCATTTGTCTAAAAGCTGTGTCATTCTCTTTCAAAATATAAAGACAAGGAGTGCAGGTATAATTCAGCTCCTTGAGCATTATTGTAGGCTTTCCTCCATCTTAAAAGCCTTTAAAAGAACCAGGAGAGTGTTAAGTCAGTCTTTTGGACTGTAAGGCTACGTTTGTGGTATCTCAATTCTTTACAAAGCTCCTGTATTTGAACTGGAGAGTAGGTATGTGTGCTCTTTTCTCTGGTCACTACTACCAATGCTGTCTATAAGAGTACAAGTGAAATATTTCTTTAGTTTGCTCTGATTCCAGCCTCTCTGTGTTTTCCTTTGTACGTGTGAGTACAAAACATTAAAAATCAGTTTTCTTAAATCATGTGATCTTTTGTACAGAACTAGTCACTGTTACAATCTACCTTTTTTTACTCAGAAAAACACAAGTTGCAACTTCTCAGAATGAGAAGAAAGTGACTTAATAATGAGAACTAGGTATCTCCTAAAATGCCTTTGGTTTGAAAACATCCTTGAGAGAAGAAAAAGATGTATATATGTGTGTGTGAAAGGAAAAAACCTGCTAAGATGAATGAATATGTGATGTTGGAAGGGGTGGCTGCTTTCTCTCTGTATGCATGTACATGAATCGAGGTAGAAAGTGAGTCTAGACTGTGGCAAATTATGATTAAATAAAGTGCCCTTTTTGTTATTTCCAAAGGAAGAAGATTTCATTACTCTATTGATTTACAGTGATTACTGTTTTCTTTGTCTCTCTTCTTTTCTTGAGGCTGCATTGTCAGAAGAGTGGTCATTCACAGCCTCTTATTGATTCTGACCAGGGCTGAAAGATGATTGAGTGCTGTGACTCTTTGTGTCCTGTTTTCTCCTTGTACTCTGGTGGAAAAACAATTAAAAGTATTCCTGTTCCCATTAATGATATCTCCTAATGTACTTTTAGTTGCTAAAAATACTCCTATGGATGGCAGTGGAAAAGCCAATGACCACTTGACAGCTCACCGTAAGATTAATGCTCATCATTTCATGATATAACAGCTATTAGCAATACAGCCGGGTTCTCTGGAACAAGACTGAAGCATTAATTTAATCTGTAAAATTGCAGACATAGGAACAAAGAAAAGATTTGGCTGCATCATAGTTTGTTTATGATAACAAAACATCTAGAAACAAGTTTGATTAACTGATCAATGAGAGCCTCTTGCTATGTTTCATGTTATCCTGTCACTGTGAGAATGACACTAGGGATGTAATTGGTTCTGTAGTTTGCTCGATACTATACATATTTTAATTCATAAATAGGATTTGACTTTGCTAAATATAGATTGGGATTATGGAGCATTGCTAGCACTGGTTATATCTATTGCTTCAACATTCTAGTGAATAAGAATGGCTTTGCTTCACACAAGTGTGCTTCTCTCACTGGTGGAAAAATATGAATGAGTAAAAACGTCACTAGTAGGTTAATAAGGGGAATAGAAGGGAATGATGGAAAAAAAACTGTGGAATTTGAATCACTTCAAAATAGATTTCAAGACCTTCTGAACTGCTGTTGTAATCCAGCTGCATTGGTCGGCAGGGCTTCTAGTTATAGCTGTCACCACTCTTGGGTCACAAGCATTGGGGTGTTCAGCCTCCTTCTACCTCTGGCTCTAAAAACACCCTTTCCCTCAATGGCTGTTTTTGTCCCTGCAAAGCTGTGGACTCAGTGGCTGTTAAGCACTGCCTTTTTACCATAGAGATAACCTCATAACATTGCAAGGGGAGGCTCCCCTAGTTTTCTGGTCATATTGCTGCCCAAGTTGGTCCTTGATCACCAGCAAATATCCCCCAGGAGTGACTGCAACATCTTACAGGCATCGTGTTTGAATTTCTCACTTGAAAGGTATGCAAGGTATACAGATGAAAAAGCATAACAAAGCCTCCTTATTCTTCTAATCATTTTTTCTAGTCCCAAAGTAAATAGCAATCAGAACCCAAGTAACTGGGATGTAGTGCATATGTGCACTAGATCCTACAGCTTCATAGTAGCTTGAATGATCTTCCTGCGTACAAGTCAGACAGTGAAGGCTATTTTATTTTCAGGAAAATCCTGAGTCCTGGAAGGGTTCTTCTATTTGCCCTGAACTTGTGCATAGAAAATAGAATGCATTCCTGACCTTCTCCCTTTGCTTAGCTAGGTGTTTGTCTTGGGCCTTTTCAAAAAAGCACTGTGTGATTACAGCAGTACGAAGGGAGCGAGCTGAAATTATATTGGAGCATGTGTGCACATGCACACATGAAATGTGGGAAAGGTCATTTTTTTAAATACAGTAAAGAAAGTAGAATCTGCCATTCTAGCTGGATGAAATAAAATATTTTTCTGTCAACCCCCCTCCGCTTTTTTTTTTTTTTTGTTTTGTTTTGTTTTCGTTCTGACTGATAAGTTTTTGTAGATCAGGCTCACCTGAACACTGATGCTGAGAGTTTTGTTGCAGTAAAACTGTGCTGGTGCCCGTGTCATAAATTATAGCTAATAATTTGGAGAGATAAATTACAGGTATGTCTTATGATTTGCCCTGTACAATTAAAGGACAATATAAATACCTGCTATGGATTTTAATAAGTCGCAAAGTACTATCAACTATATGTTTACTGCTGTTGGTATGTTAAATGTTTTATTACTATTAAATATAGCACTGAGCATCATGGCTGCTGTCAGTTGTTAGAAGAAATGACAGCATCGCCACCTGCACAGCTGTTTAACTGGAAGTATACTCTTGTCTCCCCTGGGGAAGGGGGCACTTTTATGAGAAGGCAAGGCATGCTGCAGACAGCAATAATATTCCTCCAGCTGTCAGCAGCTGACATCTCCTAGAACAATTGCAATACCAGCAGAGCTCAGTGCTAAGTAAAATTTCAGTAAACCAAAGATATTTTCTCCCTAGAAAATTGTTACCCAGATCTCGCCCCTGATGGCGAGCCAGTGTATGTAGTAAGTCTGAGTGGGCTGATCTCACCTGTGGCAGCTGCATGTTTGGCTTGGTGCCTTGCTCTTTGCTAAAGGTTGGACTTCTTGCTACGTGTTTCACTGCAAATGATGCTGCTGAGCACCCTGCAGGAGAGGGTAGATGATAAAAGGATAGTATGTAGGTTAAATAGGAGATATTATAGGATTCTGTGCTTCATTAAAAAGTTGCCAGGGTTTTCAGGCATACAGCATTGAAGTAGACAACAGCAGTGCATTAACAGGTAGAAAGATTTGGTGGCAAAATCAAAGTCTGAGATTGCTCAGAAGAGGGGCTGCTGTGCACAGATCACTTGTGAAAACCAGTACTGAAGCTGTTAGTTTTAGGTATGTCCACCTGGGACACGCGTGACCAATGCCAGTGTACCGGAATCTTCTAACACATCAGCTTTCTAGTGGTTTGGATGATGAATCTAAAATGATTCTTGCTACTAGAATTATTTCCACATGGGCAGGAATAGAAAGGTTTTGCTGACATTTTCTTCCTGCTGAGGTTATACCTCCTACTTAGACTGCACTGTTAAAGGTGCAGCTAACACCTGATTTTTTTGCTGTGTAACTAGTACATTTGTATATAAAAACTGATATTTTTGATACAGTGAAGAACATGTTAAATTGAACGATGTAAGAGGTTATTTGTGAACAAAACTGTATGCTGTCCTCCAAACCTGCATCTGAACGAGTTGGCCTCTGGTGGAAATTTTCATGTGTTATCCTAAATATAGTAGCTCTTTCATAGTGAGGAATTGTATAATTTTTTTTTCCTGCTGAAAGAATCCTCTTTATCTTTCTGTTAGTGCTCTTTCCTGTGACACTGTGTGCCCTTTATTATGTGAGTTGACTGAAAAACCAAATGTTGTTCCCTTGTTGCATTGTTGTTGATGTGATACTGTCGTGCTGTAAGGCAGATATGTTGAGCATGCTGATGTTTCATCTCTGTGGGCCTTGGGGAAGAAAAAAACCAGCTTGGTCCTGGGCAGTTCTGCCCAGGCTCAAAATCCTTCTTACCCCTTGTGCTTCTCCCATTTTCAGTTCTGAAGTGAACTGTTTGCTGTGGAAATACTTACCTGATTCTAGAGATGCATTTCATTGGCCTTACCTGGCTCTTAGGGGTTGCCACTGTAAAGGACATAGACATAATGCAAAAATGGAGAGAATCATCTCCTGTTATTATTGACAGCCAGTGAACAGCATCACTGAAGTAGATGGAAAGCTTCACTATGTTTATAATGATGTGCTTTCGATCCTTTTGAAAACTATGATTCAAGCAACTTCATGTTTTTCTTGGATTTTAATGTCTTGAATAGAAATAATCTGCTTGTTAATGTGCTTGCTGTTTGAATAAATCACTCAAATTTTCACACTTCAGAGAGGTCTTCATATCATGTACCTAGCACAGATGCTCTGAATTGTTCCATTGACTTCTCACCATTCATTGCACAAAGAATTTCATCTCCTAAATTGCAAGACATAATATAAAAGTACCTAAACAAAGAGGAACCTCTGGAGTTGCTGAAACTCCACTTCAGAATTGTAAATGGATGCGGGTGAGTACTTAATGGAGAAATAATCATATATTACTGAAGAAGAAAAATAATTTTATCTTTAGAAACTCGCAGTCTTAAACTGCAGTGGCATATTGTGGGGAAAATACTAAACTACTATTGTTAATATCTCATCATTCCTCACTCCAGAAAAAAGTTGTAGAAGTAACACTTGAGCCAACTTGAGTCAACATGTTGCCAATATGTTTGCATGTTGTGCCTCAGATCATGCGTAATGTTTTTTGAAAAAATTGCTTGGTGTGAGTTTTACAAGAGGTGCAAATTGATAATCTGTGTTAATATCGAAAATCTTGCTTTTTTAAGCTCTATGGACTATATATAGTGCTGTCGAGGTTTCAAGTTTCTACCTCCTTGCTGATTTGATTTATTACTAACTTTTATCTGAAGGATGTATATGAGGGTAGAATTGCTTGAAGCCTCCGTCTAAACTGCATATTTATTTGATATAGGTTAACGACGAAGCGGAATGTTTTCCCTTGGTGCTTGCTAATCAAAAGTCCTCTTTAGCCCTCCAGAGATGCGTGACTTTTTGTATCTATGTGTACGCACACATACTCTCTCATTCACTCACTCTCCTACAATTCTACTAGATTTCATTAATAAATAATTTATAAGCATCTTTGGTTTAAAAAAAAAAAAAAAAGAAATAAGAAAAGAGTTGTCAGGGCATACCATATGCAAATAGCTTGTGCATCGTGGGCCATCACATACCTACAGTATGCTAGTAATGCAAATATCTAATTTCCGTGGCTGACTAGGCTATACTTAACTAGTTTCAGGTATTTTAATCTATGGTATCTTGCTTAACTTTCATCTCTTCTGCCCTGTAGTTTGACAGTTTTCTGCCATTATACTGTGAAATTTTAATTATAAAGAATAAAGCCAGAAGGAATGTATTGTAACTGATACATGGTTCAGTTTTCCAATGGAATAGCTTGTCCTGCAGGTGGAGTCAAGCAAGTATTTCAGTGCTGTGCATAATTCTCCAGAGAGCTGAAAAATACTGTCTTTCAAAGCTGCACACTGTTCAGGATGTACCCTCAGTGATTCTCAGTATTAGACGAATGGAGCAAGACGGGCATAGAGATGCTAGGATGGCCTGAGGAAGACAGAAGGCAAATTCTTTTTAAGGTTAACTGAAGAACATAAAAATGGCATAAAATCTTTACCAAACATTTTTTATTTTGGCTTCTCAGAGGACATTCATTTTTTTTGCAACCAACTTTACTTTGTATGAATTCATATTAGATTTTTCCAAGGTAGAGGGAAACTATGGAAATGTTTCCTAGTGTACAGAATAATAATTTTCTTGAGCAGCAGTAAAATCTAGAAAACGTCTGACTGTTGTTGAACTCAATGTGGTAAACTGATAGACATTAAAGGATGCAGAGATAAGGCTGTTTAACAAATACCAGTATTTCCTTCTCCCCTGTGATGATCATTTGGATTGTTAGAAGATTTGAAAACAATGCATGAAAATTATCTAACTAGTAAATTCGGACTGATTTGGAGTAAAACAGGAGTTGGGCAAAGGTCCCATGTTCCGCCTTAATACTGGGCTGTGGTAGCTCAGGAAAATATTCTTGACGTGGTGAGAGTGACGTATAAAAATGATTTAACTACACACTTAAAATCCAATTCATTAGCCAACGGCTCAGGGTATAAAAAAGGAATGAACTTCAGAAGTTGTGCTCTGACTACTAAACAGGCCAAAAGAACTGGGAGAGGGGCACCTGAACTGGTACTGCCACATCACCATGCAGTTCTAAGTGTAGGCCACCAGGAGCAGTCTCAGCTATTTGGAGGTAGTGTTTCAAGTTTACATGGTCCTGCTAGCTCCAGTTTGGTAGCTTAATTGAAATCCGACCGCACCTACTGCTGCATAGTGGTGTCTTTCTGTAACAGAGTAGCTGGAAATGTCCTCTGGAACAAATGTTCAGCAATTAGCTTGTTTCTGAGCCAGAAAACTTCATCAGAATGTCTGAAGCTTAAAAAGTGTTCTCTAAGACAGAGTTCGTTAGCTTCCTATTTAGATTCCTAGTAGGTTTGTCCTGGAGCAAAGCCAACACCAAATTGGAAAAGATATTTTGGTCTGAAACTTTGTACTTTGGAAGCTTCTTTCACAACCCTTCTATAAGCAAAAGGAGCTCACAGTATGAAAGAATAAATGATTTCATAATTTGCCAGAAGTCGTCTTGGCAGTGGAATCTGATGTGGCTTCAGTCTTACCCTGGATGGATTTTTCTTCCTGTTTTTCTTGAAAGAAAATAGATGTAATAAACATTTACACTGCAACAAAATTGTGAAACACAAAATTATAAAGCACCCTCTTAAAGAGCTCTGCTGTTGAACTGTACCTCTTCCTGCAGTTTGAAGGAATTGTTCTGTCTGGTAATTTTAAGTTTGTAATACCTGCTGGGGAGATGTCTGCAATCTGTCATAAGTACATGGATGATGTGTCAAGATGTCATGTGGACACTTTGATTTGCTGCTACCATTTTCAGAATGGCAGGTGGAAATGAAGGCTTATTGTCCATTACGTTGTGGTGTTGGCAGTCACTGCTGAGCTACCTTCTTCTCCCAGTAAACCTGTGGGACACTGCTGGACATCTGCTGCATTCATGGTTTCTTGCAATGTGGCACGTACATCCTTTGCACAGAAGACCATTCACTCTGTTCATTTACTGTGTATACAGTGGGTTCATATATATACATATGTAGATAGAGTATTTGAACAACTATTTTATAGCTTTCTCATTTTTTATTCACTGCTCAACAGACAAAATTTGGTCATGATACTGCTGACTTGCTCTTGCTTTTTTTTTTCTTTTTGACTGACTATGGTTGTATTATGCCACTGCTGCCAAGTGGTGCAAAATATTTTTCCACAGCATCTCTGAAGCTCTTCTACGAGGCAGCAAACTAGGAAGGATTTGCTGGTTAGTGTGGCTCCTCCACCTGATGTGCTTTCATTATCTTGGTTTGCAGTTATTTTACCCAGGAGACCCTAAAGCACCTCCAGTTTTCGCATCCATTTGTATTACATGTTTGTGTCAAGGGAAGAAGGGGAATTGATTATGATTCTCTGTGGCTGACCACAGGGACAAAGCTTTAAGATCTATCTTTGTGTCAGGTCTGTGCTAATTTTCCACATGATGGGATGCATCTAGGAAGCACAGCACCAAATCACACTGAATACTACCTAATCTCTCCTCTTTGCTTCCTCCCACTGAAAGGGTATCCTGAGCATCATTACTAGCATGTCCATTAACTACTTACAGCAGGCGGCTGCAGTTGTGGTGTGAATGGCCTGTGGCTATGGGAAGACTCTTGTTCCTTTTTTTCCCATTCTTTTGCTTGTACTGTTTCAAGAATTTTGCCTTGCGGATGGGCCTTGAGGCACTGGAGCTGCATCCAGGTAGCTGAGCACCACTGGGTATTGAGTGTGGAAGGCAAAGGGTTCTGTTTGGTGGGTTTTCTTTTTGTTGTTTTTGATTTTTTCCCTCCTTTTATTTTTCCATCATTTTTCCTTGCCAGATGGTGGTGATGTTTGAAGTGCTGTTCTTGTTTGCTAAGGTGAAATTGGGTACCTGAGTCCGCCAAAGGCAATGACTTGTGTCCTCATTCCTCCCCACCATTGCTTTTATAAGACAGAACCTGATTTCTGCTTAGCAGTAACTTATTTCCTTTCCCAATAAAATTTAACAATACTGAGATTTATTCAGTTTTTTCCTTAAGGAGTCAGATGAAGCACACGAAGCCCAGCTAGTTGATCTATGCTATTTCTAGTAACTTCCCCAGCTCTTCTAGAGTATTTTATGCTTTTGCTGGTGGTATTAATTACATGTAATAACTCAGTCTTGTTAGTAGAAACTGGTATAAACCAGGATTCTATTCTTTGTACTTCCAAATACAATTTGCTAATACTTTTCCTCTCATTTTAGCAGCAATTCTGCACTTGTTTTGCTCTTCTTCCTCTGGCTAATATGTTTACAGATGACTGTGAGCTGCATCTCATTTCATGGCTTATCCGTTCTCACTAACAAGCATCACCTTTGTTCTTTCTGTGTGTTTTCTTCTTGTGTGAGATCAGGGAAGGTCTTGCTCAGTTGACACAGCAGGTTGTGCACGACCTGGCTGCCAGACAGCGAAGGGGTGGAGTGTCTGATATCTGAGGGTGTGGTTTTGTACTGTGTCTGTGTGGGTTGGAAGCTTGTTAAGTAGTCCCTCCAGCAGAAAAGAAGGTGGTTTCGAAGCTGTTGGATAATGAGGATGGAAATTCTAGATTATATTTTTGCTGCAGTGGGTATTTTGTATGCTGAACATGTTGATTCCAACCTGGGGCAGTGTGATTTATTCTTAAAACAGATTTTGATTAATACACGTGTATGAATTCTTACTCTCCTTTTGCCTCTCTTTTTTTTTAATATATTTTTTTAATGGTTTTTAACAAGTAGTATCAGATATCTTTGATTTCAGAGCAAATCAAGTTTTCATTTCTACTGAACAATTGAAAGTAGGGATTTTCCTGCATCTGAACTCCTTTTTATTAACGACTGTGGTTAAGCCTCTAAACCGTTGCACAGTAATTAGGTTTATTGCAGTGTATCACAGTGTAGACTGATTTAAATACCTAACATACAGATCTAATTTGTGTCTTGAAGGCAGAGAGAGAAAGAGAATATGTAAAAAGGTGTTATACTTACCACTGCTCTGTTATTGGAAGGTGATTAAATAAAAAATCAAACCACTCTAAGTGCTAGGGGTTATGTGCTTTGGGTAATATTCCTTCCAAGCTCAACTGTTTTATACAGTGTTTTTGTTGGCATTGTTGAAAATGATGCATAGTAATTATAATGTGATCTCTTCCTTCCAAGCATATACATCCTATCGAAGAGCAACTGGATGATCTTAGGTAAATTAATTCCCTGCATTCAGATGTGTTATCTTCTCCCTGATTCATACGTTGCTATAGAAACAATTGACTTCACAAGGCCTGACTCAGCTTTCAAAGAAGGATGAAATGTCCTGCTTTATATTTTCTAGTATAAGTCATGGAGGTGACTGCAATAGCAATATCTGATCTTTATACCATGATCTTTCTTTAACTTGAAGGTAAAGCAGTTTATTTTTCTCAAGTTAAACCATTCCCTTTCTTCTGAATTTATTTTTATTATAATAATGAGATTTACAGAATGAAAAATTTTCATATGATTTTTAAAAGGTGATTTAAAAGGGCAGCTATGCTTTTAAAATCTTATTTAGTTATACATATGGATAAATAAAATTTCTGTTAATCTCAAAAACTGGCATCAAATGGCAAAAACCTGCATGCCACATACAAGTGGACATATAAAATGCTGCAAGTATATGAGTTAATTGCCCACATTCACTCACCAAAAAAGCAAATGGAAATGCTTTGACAGATCAGGTGCCAACTCCTCTTCTTGACTGAGTTGTTAATTCCTTAGTTTGCTTGGCAAAAGCTCTTTTCCTTGGCTTGTGAATGAGTTTCAAGTGTTATGGGTCAGTATCCACCCGCCCTTATTTCATCAGCCCATAAACTGACAGGACTACACACGAATTTAATAAATGCAGCTTATTGCTGCCTTTTGACTGTGACCAGGCAATGATAACCAGTCAGTCTGGGGTGACAAAACCCAGAAGAAGCCTGTAGCAAATGGCCAAGCTAACTATTCTGCATGTGCAGCAAAATCACTTTTAATTATTAGCAGAACCAGGCTAGTTTACTTGACATTCAGATGTCAAAGTTCACAATGAATTGCATTATCTAGCAGGTATTTCAAGCTCCTATGTCCCTTTGCAGAAGAAAGACCGAAACTGTAATTTACTCGTACTGTTTATAAGGCAGTGACCTTGCATGGAGTTTCTAAGCAGGTATTTGAGAGTTAATTTTACAGCTTTTCACGAGTTATTAACAGAAATAATGTAATTTTTTTCATTAACTTGTTATTATGAACTTCTAACGGATGCCCTAATTAGGAAGTGTTTCTAGTGGGAATTAGAAACTAAATTAAAATTGGTACAGATATGTTTAACATGCTCCAGTACCTTTTACTGCAGGTAAGATATAAAGAGTTTATTGTGCATCCATAAATTGCTCAGTAAACAAGGGGAAGTGAGGAAATGTAGCTGAAATGTAGGATGTGGCTTTCATGAGCTTTTTCTGATGCTGCACTGATACTGAGGTAATATGCTGGCTTTTGATATTTCTGCATTTTTTTCCTCTTAGAAGAAAATGTTTCCATATTTTCTGATCAGGATTTCCCAGAAACTGTTAGTGAAAAGTTGTCATGCTGATGTTTTCCTCTAATCTGTGAAGAAAACCAGTTTGTAAGTATTGAAATTCCCATGAAATGAAAGCTTCTAGTTGAGTCAGGGGCCCTTTCACTTAGTGTTACAGCTTTCCGAAAAAGCAGGTAAAAAAGAATTTTTATGTGTCAGGAATAACTTTGACATCTCTTCATGTTTTTATTGTGCAATTCTGTACTTAATTCTTCTTTATCTAGTTTGCAACCTTGAGCAGTAAGGTTGTAGCTGGACTGAAAACAAACTATTTTAAACTTCTTTCAAAATAAAAAATTTTTCTGTCTTAATGATAGTATCTCATGTACCATGGCACTACAGATGACCTAACTTTCTTCACCTGCTTTGGAGGGCTCTGCTACCAGATAGCCTCTGCCTTTTCTGTTTGCTCCTTTCCTCTTGTCTACTACAACAAAATAGGACCTATGTATAGGAGAGCTTAGTATACCCCCAGGAGAACAAAATAAACCATCTTGAAGATGGTACCATGTTGCAGAGGTGCTCAGTCATATGATAGTTACAGCCCCTGGAATAAATGAGCTGATCTCCATGGCAGTTGTTCCACTCCAGTGACCCTCAGACTAATGGCAAAGAGTACATTTAGGAAGAAGGTGAATTGTTGTAGTTTCTCAACCCCTTTTCCTGCCGCCACGTCTCCTGCAGGCATTGCGTACCTCCTCCTCTTGCCCTCAGTAGGTACCTAAGAACCCTGCAGCCATCCCATGCAGCAGGTCATGTCCTTTCCTATGGCATCCATCTTTCTGCAGGATTGGAGAAAGATTAAATTTCTGTGACATGGCCAGAAAACTGCCCGTCCTAAAACAATGGTATCTGCAGGTACTGTGTGCAAATCCACCCTGTGTACGCAAAAGGATCACAGAAAAAGCTTTCCTGTTTGTAAGAAATTGTGTGGACTGCTTTGATGGGGGGCTGGAAAGGATGGCCATCCAGAGGAGGGAAGGGGTGCCATCCAGAGGGACCCAGATGGCCTTGAGAGGTGGGCCCATGCTAACCTCATGAAGTTCAACAAAACCAAGTGCAAGGTCCTGCACCTGGGTCGGAGCAATCCCAAGCACACATAGAGGCTGGGTGGAGAATGGCTTGAGAGGAGTCCTGAGGAGAAGGATCTGGGGGTGTGTGTTGATGAGAAACTCAACATGAGCCGGCAGCGTGTGCTTGCAGCCCAGAAGGCCAACCGCATCCTGGGCTGCATCAAGAGAAGCGTGGCCAGCAGGTCGAGGGAGGTGATTCTGCCCCTCTACTCTGCTCTCGTGAGACCTCACCTGGAGTGTTGTGTCCAGTTCTGGGGCCCCCAACACAAGAAGGATGTGGAGCTGTTGGAGTGGGTCCAGAGGAGGGCCACGAGGATGATCAGAGGGCTGGAGCACCTCCCCTACAAGGACAGGCTGAGAGAGTTAGGACTCTTCAGCCTGGAGAAGAGAAGGCTGCGGGGGGACCTGATAGCAGCCTTCCAGTACCTGAAGGGGGCCTACAGGAAAGCTGGGGAGGGGCTTTTTACAAGGATAGGTAATGACAGGACAAGGGGTAATGGTTATAAACTGAAAGAGGGTAGATTTAGACTAGATAGGAGGAGGAAATTCTTCACTGTGAGGGTGGTGAGACACTGGAACAGGTTGTCCAGAGAACTTGTGGATGCCCCCTCCCTGGAAGTATTCAAAGCCAGGCTGGATGGGGCTTTGGGCAACCTGGTCTAGTGGGAGGTGTCCTTGCCCATGGCAGGGGGGTTGGAAAAAGATGATCTCTAAGGTCCCTTCCAACCTGAACCATTCTATGATTCTATGATTTGCTACACATAAAGCGTGTGCATAAGCATGGCAAGTTAAAGTCACAGGTAATCTGAATTCTGGGATGGCGTACTTTTTGAGTGCCTGAATCTGCAAAGGCAACCTTCTATCAAACTATCAAAGTAACATTTCTGTGTTATATAGACAGCAATACTTTTATGCGGATTCATGGAATGGTTAATTGACTCAAGAAATGCTTAGGGAGCTGAAGGATCCTACCAGTAGTAGCTATTCTAATTAAGAATGCAGGTGAAGTCATTGCATATGTTACACATAATATAAATTAGTTCGCCTGGTGGTTGACACAGAGACGTGTGTGCAATTTTTAATTGAATGTTGGTAGATGAATTTTTTTCTGAGAATATTCTGAATAATTTTAGCTTCTGTGATGTTTTCTCACCTTTGTGCATCTGTGCTGATGTTGCTGTGCCTGAAGTGGGGAAGCATCTGAAATAATCTTTTGAGATGCTTAACTAACCTGTTAAAATTTGACTGCTGTTTGTAATTAGGTGAGATTCACAGACTACCATTTGTATTTTATTTTCTTATCTAAAAATTCTCTAGTATTCGAACTGAAAAATAGCAAGGCCCTGATTTGAAGTAAGGAGGCGTAAGAGCAAAAAAAAACAAAGGGAAAATTACTTTCATTGTCTAGTCTGCATAGATGCTAGCATTTATTTTTTGATGCAAGTCTTGAGGTGTTGTCACTGCATTGATGATTTATTTTTCTTCAGCTAGTAATGCCCAGAGGGCCAGCTGTCATGCAGCAAGGTGTGAAAGGGCATGTAGCAGAACTGGGGTGGAGCAGAACTCCCAGGATGTTATAATAGTCCCATTTGCTTAGCTGTTGTGTGTCTATTCATGGTTCATTAATTTTGATGATATCTAGTCTTCTTTCAGCTTTCCCAGAAAAATAAATGGTTGATTCATTTGTATTATGAGCTGATTGTATATTCAAAGTTTATTGAAACATCTTCTCTCCCCTACCTCCACCCAATATTCCATTTGTCAGAACTGCCCTATTTGTAGGGTATTTGTAAAATATTTGTAGATTTTGTTTTTGTCTGTCTAAAAAGACATAGTTAATGGTTTGTGGAGGTGTTTTTTTTTTTTTTTTAATTCTGCTGGCATATTTGTAGAGGGAAAGATGAAGTTTGCTTGCAGTAAATGCTGTTCTCTGTTGGACTCATGAATGTGAATCATTAAATAGCTAAACTGGTGTTCATGTCCAAATATCGTAGTTTATTTACCAGCCACAGGCTTCATACAGGAAGAAGGACTGTTTAGGTAATCTTTGCTTCTGGCACTGGCAGATTTTCTGCTTACAGTATATTTTCTGTGATTTGGTCCAGTTTAATTATAATCTCTAATTAGCAGTACAAGGTAATTTTTTCTAGCAAAATGTGTTTCTCACTAAGATCATAAATACATTTGGAAATTCAATGTACAAAGAAAAGGTTATCCGTGGTAGTTATCTGTGCCTCATAAATAGCACTGACATAAGGACTTAGAGGAAGAGATTTCTGTTCTAGGCTGAATAAGTCAGCTGATAGCTCAAGACCCAGCGCAGAACAGAGCGTGGTGTTTTATGTGTGTGAGAGCAAAAATATGTCTGCTATATGTGTGTTGAGTGAAGCTGGGCAATAGTAAAAACAATCTTTTTCATAAATACAGAGATGGGAGGTTTTACTGGCGGCTACAGCTCTTCAGTGGAACTGCACTGCTATCATGGTGGAATCATGTCCTGCTAAACTGGATCCAAGCTATATGAGGATAATTGAAGCAGTAAACATACTTGAACCAATACTGGCTAAATTAAGTAACTCAGTTCTGCCTGTTGTCCCAAGGATTACAGCTGAAGGGTGCCTGCCTGGGCTGCTTCTGACTGTGTCTGGTTCTGTGCTGAAGATGTGGCCCTCCAGGTTGCGCTGTGGCAGCTGGATTGGTTGCAGCCAAGGTGGCTCACTGCTGGTGGTTCTTCATCACATCCATCTGTCTGTGTGACTCCGGGAGCTGGAGAACTGGGGAATAAAGAGAGGCCAGGGACAAAACTGATATCAGGATACATGACAACAGTATCTTTTTACTCTCAAGAATGAGAAGTAAAATACATGTGAAATTAAAATCTTGGCCCCCCCATCTGGGAATGAATGTTTGATTTCACTCAGCTGGGACTCTTCCAATTGTCATAAATCCATGAAAATCCATTATTTATACTTCCATTATAAAAATAGAACATTTCAGTGTTACTAATAAAGCAGACTGTGTTTTTTCATTTGGACTCTCTCCCGGTTTTACTGACTCTTTTTCTCCTCTTATTTTTTATTTTTTCCTCTGGACAGAGGTTTCTAGCATGCCCTTTCTCCCTACCTCCTTTACTTTTAGTAATGCCTTGGAAAACTGGATGTGGCAGCAAGGCTGTGGTTTTTCCCAGTTATGGATTCTAATAATGACCCGGGGATCATGTTAAAAACAAAGAAATAAAGATGCTTAGGTTAAGCATAGGCTTGTAGTTGGCAGTTAGTTATGCTTCTCTGTACAATATGCATTTCAATATTACATGATGTTTAGTGTTTACACTAGCTACATGAATACTGCATTATATTTCTGAATGAAATAATGATTCCGAAGTATGTGCAGTCTTACTGTGCATGAATTTTATTCAAGATTTTTTTATTGGTTATTGTAATTTCCTGATCTCATTTTAGGAAGGCAGTAGAAAAAAAGAATCTTGATGATAAAGAAGGTATCCTCAGCAGAGGAGTGGAATGATGCAGGGCATGTAAAAATGTTGCCTCAACACCATGCAACAGACAGTTTCTAACTAAACATGAAAGGAGCTAATTTTATTGAGGGACAGCTGAGTTTGTGGCATACACAGTAGGAGCCATGAAAATATTTGTGCTTAGGCTGTAGCCTAAATCTCTCTCTCTTGAAAGTTATCACAGATTTTGCACCCTCAAGAATTCTTCATGCATCCTTCAGCCAGTTTTGGTCTAGGATCTTTTAAGAATACTTGAGAGCACCTGATGGATATGATCTTTAAAGAACAGTTGAGATATCTTTATTTACTACTTTCTCTGTTCTCAAAAAGGCCACCCTTAATGACTAAGCAGAAAATTTTTTAGTCCTTCATGGCCCTGTTGAAATGTCTATGTCCTATTTCAAGTGTGAAAAGTGCCTTCCAAGCAAGTGCCTGAATACATTTACAACTGAATGGGAACAGTAATAAAGGCAGACTTGGCTCAAAAAGTGGTCTGTATGAACACAGGCCTGTGCTGATAGCAGCACCTTCGTGCAGGAAAGCAGTTCAGTCCCACTGGTTCAACACATCAATTTTCTGTGCTTTGACTTCTCTTCTTTCTCCCACCATTTTGCCATGCTGTATTCCCCAAAGAAAAAATACAAGTACGTTCTAAGAAGGATGATTCTTTTAATTTCTCTTGGCCCACGTATGAATTGCTTATGGAAAACCAATTACATCATTTTTTTTCCAGGCTGTCATAATCTGTGTAAATACCAGGGAAAGGTCCTAGTTGGGGCGGTGATAAAGGCATGTGCTTTTCAGAATGTCAGTGCTTATCTGAGTGAAGGTGTTTTTTTGTTTGCAGTGCAATTTTAGTGATTAAAATGTAATTAGTGACTAAATATGTAAGAGTGAAGCAGATATCTCAGTGGTTTGAGAGGCTTCTGACTCCTGGAAGGGTATTAATCCATTTGAGATTTTTTTAAAAAAAAAAAAAAAAAAAAAAATAGGAAAAAGCAACAATGTAGTAATTGTCTAATTAATAGGCATCAGGGTCCACTTTCCAAAACTGCTTTTCAACTGGCATGTTATAGTTACTGAAGATAGGATTGCACACCGCAAAAAGATGAGGCTAAACTTGCATGTAGGGCCAGGCACAATTAAAACTGAAAAACGAGACCTACAATATTAATTAGACAATCATTAACTACCATTTATGATAATATGCCTTTGTGTCTCCTTCCTTCTCGTTCCTGTCCCTTTCATACTTAATAAAATTTGATGTATCACTTCTCAAAGGATGGTGAAATTATGTTGTGCTTTCATGCAACCTCAATGATTTAAGGATTGAAACTCATGCTTCATCCTTAGGAAGGCCATCATATTATTGTGGCTGGGAGAATGAGAAAGCAAATGATGGGGATTGGGTAGAAGGAAATGTCTGAGGAGAGGTTTTGGGTAAAGAAGCAAGTAGTGGGAGCCTCTGTCAACAAAAAAATTCAATTGGGTTTAAATTGTTTACTCGGTAAGCATGATTTAGACACAGTTACTTAAATTTGAGAATGGCTGGAAGAGACAGGCAAACGTGGCCTCAGAGTACACAGCTGGTTGTCTTGAATTCAAGTGAAAATTTTCTTTATGTACTCTGCAGAAGGTATATTAAAACTTAGGTGTTCGCAAGACCTGTGAGATTTCTATTATTGGAAAATGCAAGAGAGGTGATTTATTGCCGGGAGCTACAAATCAAAGTAATTTTTGATTTATCCACAGCTGGCATGTATACTACCTATTATTTCTGATAATATGTTTTATTCATTTCATGGACAATATGAATATTTAGTAACAAAGAAAGCTTGCAGGATTTCAAGACACTTCATTAACAGCAGTGATGGTAAAATTGAGTAAAAAATCACCTTATTTGTTGTTTTTCATTTGGTTGGCAAAAAGACAAGCAAACTACTACTCCTGACTGGAATGACAATAAGCTTCCCTCATTTTCTGAAATGTTGATAATTAAGAAAATAAATGTTCTGAGGTTGATTGTGATTTTCTGTGTGTTGCTGTGATTTGTGTTTTAAAATATTTTGACTTTTAAAGAGATTTTCAATTCAACGTCTTTTTTTCAATGGGAATAAGTCATGTATATTTAGTGTGGGAACTATCTGCTTAGAATTAGTGTTCCGTTTATTTTTATAACAGAGAGAAACATTGTGGGATTTGAAAATTGTTACCAATTTGTAGGTGAATCCTTATTGAATAGATTTTTTTCTCTGACATGTCCAGTTGCCATCACCAAAAATAGTTGTTGCCTGTATGCCAGCAGAAGATCTCCTTAGCAATAGGAAAATTGATTTGAGGTGTCTAACCCAACTTTGTGCTGGTTCTCAAGCACTGTGATTCAGTCATGTGAAGCTGCTCAGGTGCTACAGATGAGGTCAGATGGTTAATAAGCCTTGGTAGACTTGACTCCCTCTTCACAATGCCTTAGCTCTGAACCTGCACAGCATTATTGTTTTTTGATATGGTGAAAAAGCCGGAGCTGGCTGAGCTGATCTGCAGTGCTGTCCCTAGTCATAGCTACATGCAGGCTCACAAGGCCAGGGAAGAGGCTATGGAGGCATTTGGGAGCTCAGAGGGCCCCCTCTTTGGTAGAAAGGAGTTAGAACAAGACTAAACCAGTTAGAGAACTCCAGCCCGTACAGCAGTTATATAAAACTAACTCAATGGTGGTTCTAGTGGTTTTAGGCTTGTGTGATGTGCTTCTGAAGGTGATTATTAATGCTCTAAGGCTGTAGCCCTATTTCTATTGAAAACTGCTCTTTTCATGTGTAACTGCAGCAAATAGTATGTTATGAGTGTTCTGTGTAATCAGATTATCTGATGAGCGTCCTAATCTTCATTAATTCGAAGTTGTTGCATACATGGCAAAATGTATTAATAGAGTGCAGGACCTAGGTTGCTACAGTTCATCTTTATAGTCATAATTCAGACTGCATGGTGTCACTAGAGTGAACATCAGCTGGAAAGCAGGGACACAGTGTCGCAGCTAGTGCATCAAGGCAGCAGACGCTGGCCCTGGTGGTGTTCAGAGAGGTTCCATTCATCTCACTCCAGTTTGCTAAAGAAGCATGTCCGACTGCTTTGTGTGGAACTGTCAGCATCTGGGGAGAATTTTGGTTTGGTAATTCCTATACGCATCCAGTAAGGCTAAGGACTCCAGATGCCTTAGGCGGGTTAAAGTATACCAGCTGTGGTGCTGAAGAATCTCTTTGTCCTGTTAGAGCTTGTAACAGTTGTCTCTAGTGGTTGGCAGTTTGTAGCGTTTCATTTAGATTGCAAAGATAGCCTTAAATTGTCATTTCTATTAATGTGTGATTTGTGCAGACATGGATCATTATAGTGATTTGGTGCTCTAATCATCATGATAATGGAGCCTAATTGCTAAGCTCCTTAAAAACTTTAAGACAGAATCTATACTAATACCAACTGAAGACTGGCAGCAGTTTATTATTTCTACTTTGATGAAACCCTATGAAACATGACCTTGGGATTGTAGATTCAGGAAGACACTATAAGCATTATCTATTTTTTCTTTTTCCCTTCTTCAGAAAGTAAAGAACACTGAAATCTTATGTACAATCTAATAGGTAAGCCCAGTCTTATTAAATATAGATAATCAAGCACTCAGGGAAGAGCTTGATCAAATTCAGTGCTTCTTTTTTCATAAGGCTGCTAAAATAAAAAGAGGGAAAATCCCAACCTGCAAATAGTCTTTTAAAATTCTGTCTTCAGTGTCAGTCTCAGTTCTTGGAGTTTTCTAAAGTTGTGCATCATAGAATCATAGAAACACTAGGTTGGAAAGGACCTACAAGATCATCTAGTCCAACTGTCCTCCTATCACCATCCCTACCCACTCAGCTACTAAATCATATCCCTTAGCACCTCATCTAGGCGCTTCTTGAACAGCGCTAGGGACGGTGACTCTAGCAGCTCCCTAGGCAGGCCATTCCAGTGCCTGACCACTCTTTCAGAGAAAAAGTGCACATCTGCACCCAGGACTTCCGCACAGCAGGTTTGTGTTAACTTCAGAAGATTGACAATTGCATTTCTGTGAAATACAGAAGTTTGAGTATAATGGTGATGTTTCATGCCCAGCACAGCATCTGTCTCCAAGCACTCACCTGCAACATCAGAGCATTTGGCTGTGTGAAGGCCCTTTCTGAGCACACTTTCCTTTTGATAGATAGTCTGTTTCCTTCTATGCGCTCATCAGAACAGAAAATCACCTGGCAATGCTTTGTCCAGTTCATGAAGGTAATCTGTTCTACTACTGTGAGATGCAAAATCTAATTGTGCTGAAGAACCAGTGCTTTTAACACCTCTTTTGTGTTAGCTACACAGTATTCTAAAATTGCTTTTGGTTTCCTTGCAAATATCGTTTACTTGTGCTCTGAATAGTACAGGCATTCGTAGGTGATTCCTGCCCATCATAATTTTTTTTTTTTTTTTGTCTTACTATCTAAGATCTTCTCAGAATATATGTGCTGCCTTGGGGAGGAAAAATGGTATTTCCCCGTGTTTGTCAACTGTGCCTTGTGGTCTGTTCTGTACCACTGATCATCCTTCACACAGTTTCTCAGGGTGTGTTCAGCTAGTCTACATTTTTATTTTCAGCTTCTTTTTTGCTGCAGCCTGAAGTGTGTAAGCCAGTAAATCTTTCCCTACTTCATAAAAATGGTCTGTTAATCGGCATTTGAATCTCAGGTAAACAGTTCACTTCAAGTCTGATGCTAAGAAAGCTGTCCTGATGCACATAGTCACTAGGTTTCTGCTGTTTGTCGTATATACTGTTAAGCATATATTTCAAGCTTTTTACAGGTATTGCCAGTAACACTGATCCAGATTACTTTATTGTGTGTTTTATGTAAATGTATTGAAATCATAGAGGCAATCTTCTGCAGCAGACTGTAGCCAATACGCTGGGTTTAATAAGCAAAGTTATGTTTGTCTGAGGGACTTTTTCACAAAACATAATTGGGGATGACAGCTTGGTTATGAGAAGCTTGATGTATATATCAGTTTAAAAGCTTGTCACCTACTTGATGCATTAATTCAAGTCTTCTGTGCAAGCCAAAGTTCCTATTCTAGGCAAAGCATATGGTCTGTCACTTAGCACATGACATGTTTTTAGATCACTGTCTGCAAGCGCACCATCCCTGAATGTGAATGTACGGGCTTGCCCTGTAAAAGCTAGCACCAATTCACTGCCCATTCAAACAGTTCTACTGTGTTGTTGTGACTATTTGTGGCTCAAATATGAGGAAAGATGTTCGTGGTTTAGCCCACTGCTATCCTTCACTATCCTTTGAGTTTTCCCTGTGAGAAATGGCTTCCATTCATCCACAAGCTGAAATAATATTCATAGGAGCATAAATGTATACATGCATATATCTCCGTAATAGTCATGTCGGCAAGACTTATAACTTCACAGGAAATTCACTTTACTTCCTGGGCACTGAACTTCATTGTATAAAGATTACTTAATTCATCAGTGTTAACTGGATTTTAGCCAGATGAAGATGATCTAAAATTAAACAAACTGAAATCAAGTTTTAAAAAATTTTCACTCTTGGTCTACGGCTATGATTAGCAGCACATAACTAGAGTTTATGATCAGAATCATGCATGTAGGAATGATTTACTTCTCAGTGCATCAGAGTAAGGTCCAAAGGCCACTCAAATTATGCTAAAAATTAGTAATTGCTGGATACTTGCACTTGAAAATTTCATGGGGTTGCTGAAGCATAGGCACTTAATCTAAAGAACCTTTTTATACAAGTAAGTAGCCTGAAGATTTAACGGAAAATATTAAAATCTCCATTCTAAACTGGCTGGCAGATAGTCTGATTCAATCATGGAGGAACATAAGACTCACAAATGAGTTAAACCAAGTTTCCCCTCCCTGTGGAAGTGCACCAATTTGAAAAAGGACATCTGTGAGTAAAATACTTAAAGCACAAAGCAATGTGTTTTCAACATTCGTTTGCATTCTGGATTGTTGGCTAGTGTGATTAACCTGATTCCATTTTCATTTTCTGTTTGCAGCTATAAGTATAAACATACTTCCTTTGTTTTCATATGCTGATTAGCCAAGGTCAGTAACAGAATATGAATATCTGCATTCTTACACGTCCTGGAGCATTTGCTGTTAATCTGTTAATGTTATGTTTAGTTGTTTTTTACTTTTTCTTTCCTCACTCACCTTCCCTTACCCTCCCCCCCCCCCCCCCAAAGTTGTCACAATTAAGTTGCAAAGCAGAAAAGATGACTGATGACCAGAGTGAAAAATTGCGCACCAGCCGAATCAATTATCTTATTAGGATAAGAAGTTGTGATAAGTGCATAAGATATATTTCATTGATCTGTGGGAACAAGTGTGTTCCTGGGCTGCTTGATGGGGCAAGCTGTGAGCAGCCCTGATGGACCCTTTCTGCAGAACTGCACCTTACAAAAGTGGCCGGAAAAATAAAAAGTACCTTAGAGAAAAGTGTGAAGTAAAGAGGGATTCTGATGTGGTCAGTGGTATTATTTTCAAAAACTTATAAATACTGTGCTAGTATACTCAATTTAGGTCTGAGTACTGTTAACATTTCCATACTCATCCTTCTAAATGCATGCAGGCTCAACTTGAGCAAACGTATAGTTGCTTTGGTATCTCTGAAAGAAGCGTTACAAAAGTGATATTTAAAAATAGACTTGCAGGAAAGTATGGAAGGATCCCTGAAAAAGTGTACCAAGGTCTGGACTGGAGCGTAAAATGAGATAGTTGCTTTTACACTAGTAATTAGAGGGAAGATTCGTGTATGGGTTTCTTGAGTCTTGAAGCAGGCTTTGCAGGCTGTGGAAGGTGAGCAAGGCAGGTAACTGAGTGAGAAGTTACATCTCTGGTTTTGTAAGGAATTCACCTAATGAATTATAATACCTGTAATAATTATCTATTTCCTGGTAAAGAAATTTGTGGCCTTGCTAACTACATTATGTACAGTGAAAAGTTCTACATATGTTCTGATTAATGTTCATTTTGCTTGAGGTTTTCTCATATCTGTCTCTGTTTTAAACCGCATGCCAAATAAACCTCAGGTTAGTAGGTGTTAGTTTTATATTTACATCAGGGAGAAATTCTCCTGGAAGTTGTGGGAGATTAACACATTTCTGACTTTAGAAAAAGAGGAGGTGAATGCAGGAATGAGGTAGCAGACTGAGCAATCAAATAGAAATGGAATGTCTTCTAGCCGTTAAAGCAAGAAGTGCTGCTTCACTGTGCCTTTGACTTTCTTAAGTCACTGAGCTCCCTGTTGACATGGGCAGGGACAGAGCTAGCTCAGCACAAAGCACTTCTGAAAATAGTTTTCTTGTCTCACTGTTTGTGCTATCACGCGGGATGGCTAGAAAATGACTTATATTGTCAGCAACTCTACTCAGCTTAAGTTTACATAAATAAATCCCATTTAAAAAAAATACATTTTAATCACTGATTGCTGTCAGTCCTCATTTCAGTATCACATGAGCCTAGATCTACTTATGAAGGCTATACTTATCTCAGGAAACAAATCCTTACTCAAGGAGCAGTTAAGTACAGGAGATGGTTGTGGTGGGTCCTCATTTAGTGACAGTTAACATATTTAAGGATGCACTGGGGAGGGGGCTTTTGAAGACTTAAACTGTACCTGATTTCTCAGGTTTTGTATTTTCATCATTTTCAAGTATTTACTTCAAATAAATTTCATTCTGTAGTAGCTGGAGACTGTAGGGTTTATGGAATGACTGATGGGAGCTATCACAAACTCCACAGCTGCCTCTCCAAGTAGCTGACTGGGTGTTTGTGTGCTGCAGTGGTTCCTCCCCAGTGCAGCTTTCCTTGTGAGTAAAGAATGATGTGTGCTATAATAAGAAACATGAAATTAGGAGGAACTAATCAGTGAACAAAATGAGTAGGAGTTTTAAGACAGAAGATTATAAGGAGCAACCTCATAGAAACAGTGCCCAAGCATCAGTTTTATTTTCCCTCAGTTAACTGCATTCATAGTAAACACTGTCTAGTATTGCTCAAGAATATGAAACTTAAAATACTGTGGTGACTAATATATCTAGGCTTATTGTTAGCAGCTTAGAAAAAATGAAAAAATGCTTTATGAAAAATTGTGCTTAGCCTTAACACTGGTGCAGTTCTACTGATTACAATAGGGTTTTATGAGAGAGAAATCAATGTGAAGTTAAAACCCTTATATTTATCAAGTACTCTTTGATCAACGGCCACTGTGTTGTTTTACTATATTTAGGAAGTATAATAACAATCTCGTATTGAAAATGTTGTACAAGGCTGTTAAAATAATTTACTCGAGGCTGCGGAACAGAGGAATCAAGAAACAATATTCAGTTTGCATTTTTGAAGTTCTCTGACTGCAATTGTCTCTAAAGTGCTTGACCAACACTGCTAGAATATTGTGAAAATAAGTATAAGACAACTTGTGAGAAAACCAGTGAGCTGCTTTCATTATTGCATTTTGCTATGATAGTGTCACAGAGTAACCATTACTTCCAGAATACTCTATTGGATTTACACTGGAATAAATAAAAATAGGAGTTCAGAAGTATGTTGGCAAAGACTGAGAAAACTTTTAACTGCTGCTTCTCATGTTAGAGGAAAAAAAAAACACAAAAACGTACACTCACACAAAATCAACAAACAAAAAAAATTCCAAAACTGTGCCATCTTTGTGTATGTAGATACATGTACATGTGTACCCTACAGCTATTAGTACAGCTGCTGGAGAACAGCAGAATTTAATTGACAATATTTCAAGATTTCAACACTAGGTTGGAAAGGACCTACAAGATCATCTAGTCCAACCGTCCTCCTATCACCATCCCTACCCACTCAGCTACTAAATCATATCCCCTAGCACCTCATCCAGACGCTTCTTGAACAGCGGCAGGGACGGTGACTCCACCACCTCCCTAGGCAGGCCATTCCAGTGCCTGACCACTCTTTCAGAGAAAAAGTTTTTCCTCATATCCAGTCTAAATCTTCCCTGGCGCAACTTGTGGCCATTCCCTCTCATCTTGTCAGTAGTTATCTGGGAGAAGAGGCCGACCCCCTCCTCACCACAACCTCCCTTCAGGAAGTTGTAGAGGGCGATGAGGTCTCCCCTGAGCCTCCACTTCTCCAGACTAAACAATCCCAGAATTTTTCCATATAATAGAAAGCATGTTTCTTCAAGCTATCTTGACATAATTCTTGATCACCCTCAGCTTTAGCAGGACCACTTGATAGCTTTAGTGCTTCAGATGCTGCATTGCTATTCACCTTTACGGACTGAGATCTCTGGGCAGTATTATCTGGTTATGGTTTGCTGTCACTCCCATCATGCAGCTTGGTGATTCAGTCAGGGAAATTAGTTCAATGCCAGACAGAATATATCCTTGCCAGTGGGGACAGTCTATGAATCAGAACGAGATAAGGGTTACTTCAGCATTTCTAGCAGAGGTAGATTGATCTTGAGTAACTGAGAAATAAAACGGCAGATGAAATTCAATCTAGACAGTGTGCCCTGGGGGCAAAAAATCTTAAATAAAACGACGGGCTTTGAACTGGCTGTTACTGCTCAGGAAGAAGATGTTGGCGTTGTCCTAAATGACAACATTGACTTACTATGTTTCATTCAGAAAAAGCGATTTAAGGTTTGGAATTATCTAGGAAAAGAATGGAGAAGGGGGAAAAAGGTGTATAAATTCACAGTTCAGCTGCATTGTGAACATTGCCTGGATTTCTGACTCTTCTATCTTGAATGGTTCAAAAAAAAGTGTCAAAAAAATTTTGGAAAGATGGAAGAAAAGGCTAGCATAGGAATAAAAATGAGGTAGGAAGAAGGTGTAGATGGAAGCATGATGCAATAAAAGCTTCAAGGAATTCTGAGGGGTTAGGGAGCACAAATAGCTGATGATCATTTGGTTGTTCTTGAGCAAGAAATGGTGGACATCGTTTAACAGAAGGTTGGTTCCTCATACCGCTTGTAGCTTTGTTGTGAAACTCCTTGCGACAGGATTTTGAGGAGATGAAAGCTAACTGAAAATAAAACCTCAAAAGCAAAGGAACAAAAATCCACTGAGGGATATTTAATACGATATCACTATTGGGACCAGAAGACTATTTTGGGGTAAGTTATTAAATGTTTGCCCCACGCAGGTCTCTTTGCATTCACTATTGATTATGCTCTCATTGAGCGTAACTGTTCTTGTTGAAGTCATTAAAACCAAAATTTGTATAGTTTGACAAACTAAAATCTTTTAGTTATTGTGCAGTTACAAAAAAAATCATATTTAAATGGGTTTTGCATACAGCTTCACTTACACTTCTTTGATCTCAACTGTATTAACATCTGCACTGTTATGTTGGGATACATTGAAAATAATAGCAGGAGCAAAAGTAACTGTTATTCCTTTGACCAATTGGCTCGCTGAAGAGTTAAAGATGCCATTAAAAAAAAAAAGGGGAGTAAGAACCTGGGTAGTAGCATTTTTCCTTATATTGGTGCATTAGACTGTATGCTTTGTTTTACTCTAACATGATGCTTGTGGGGTGTGTATGAGAACTTCATCAACAAAGCCAATTGCGGGTCCTCATTCCGGAGAGAGGCAGTGATTTCCTTCTGTTAGATTTACTAGGCCTCTATCTACACAGGGACTGGACTATCTACATTTTTGAGTGAAGATTCATCCTTACCATAGAGGACCAAATTTATTACAGAACTTCTGTCAAAGGATGCTTATTCCTAATTTTAGCTGCTGCTCCAGAAAGATAGAGGATAAGAGTGCTGCTGCTATGAGGAAGAGGAGCCAAATAGGAATGTATTTAAAGATACCTTTTAGGGAAGTTTTTCTGAATAAAAGGCTAGATCATCTTTCTCTGCTTTTCCAGAGTGTTCATACTCTAGAAATTGTCTCTGATAAATTAAGAAGCTACAGTATTCATAGTGGGAAAAACTGAAATTAAACTGTCTATTTAACTTCTGACACAGAAAAGTGTCAGAAAAGTTAGTTCTCTATAAAATAAACACGTTTAAATAGAGCTACAGAAAAGTAAAAGAACTATTTATTTCTCCAAAATGTACTTTACTTTGACGTTATACTATTTCGGTTCTTACTTTCTGGATAAAACAGCATTATCTGTAAATGTAATTGTTGCCACCAAATGGCATGGACACTTTCTTCCTGACAGTAAATTGACTACAAATGAATGTTCAGGAGCATTGAAATGACTTCTCAGTCTGAGTCAATTTGGTAAATAAATTCTTGTTAAACAATATTGATAATGATTAAAAAATGAAATCAAAACATAGTGGTCTGGCATTTTAAAAGCTCCCTTATTTGTCTTTTTGAAACAAGGCTTCTCATGAAAAAATCTCATTTATGTCTTAAAGTCCAGTTTCATATTGGAAGTGTTTATTTCAGAAGCGAAGATACCCATTCAACCAAAGTTAATGTATGTGTGCACTTTGGAGTTGCATTTCAACAGAATGAACTGTACTTACTGATCCTGTTGCTAAATGGAAGAAAAATATTTTTTTCCTAGGTACAACCTAGCTATTGCCATAGAGTATTTGTCTTGTGTTGTTAGAACCACAAATGCATAAATATTTTGGATTTTGTCAACATTTCTTATGAACCGTATCCTTAAACATTGTGGATAATTTCAACTGTTGGTTGTTTCTTGGAGAATTCTAAGACTGCACAGAGTACTTGAGTTAAATTGTTAAGTCGACACAGGACATACACCGTATGATCCATTCAACAGCAGTAGAGTGGTATTGGTACCTGCTTCAATGGAAGGCAGTGGTGTCATGAGAATGGGCACATTAAAGGCAAGAACTAATTTCAGGAAAATAAGTATGTTTAAACATCAGCTAGGGAAAAATTGAAATGATCATCCTTGTCTGTCAATGAACGAGTATCCCTGCTAATTCTGTTTTGCTGAGAACCTCAAAAAATAAGGGCATGAGAATAAATACATAAGATTTGTGCCCTATATACGTCTTTTGCCTGAGAGATTTTAGTGGTGGCTTTGTTTTATTTAGTATACCAATTTCTATATATCTGTGCAGTAGAGAAAGTATGTGATACTGAAGCTCTTTTATCTTCGATTTATAATGTCATAATTATTATCATAGCTTTTAATGCAATGAAAGTTACATTTTTGGTAGACAACACAGAGTTGATATAAAAATCATATGAAAAATTATGTTATATGCATTTGCCTTGCAGAGATGTTAATGTATTTCCTAGTAGGTTTTTTTGTTAATGAATTAAATGTCAACATGACCTTAGTTTGGAATTTTCACAATGCTATTTCTCTTCAGCTTAACAAGGGTTGAACACTTACAAGGACTATTTGAACACGTAAGGTTGTAAACAGCAATTTTTTCTCTTTTGGCACTCAAGGTAGAAACCAGTTATATTGTAGCTTTTGGTTTAACACAGATTGCTTTTTGGGCAGCATGTGGTACTGTCAAACACTCTGATCAAGGTGATACCTTGCCAACCTCTTGATCAAGTTCAATTATCACATTACCAACATCCAAGAAGTGGCAAATATACGGAGATGTGCTGCTATGCGTTATCCACATATGTGAATTTATAGTTATATTTTAAAAAGATAGTGTTTATAAAACACTTTCTGAGGGAGGAGGAGGGGAAGCACCGTTTGAAAGGTCTTTGGATGTAAGCATGGTAAAGTTCTGATCAAGATAAATTCAAGGTTAAGTAAGGATGTGGCAGGTGACCAAATGTAAATAAGTACACGGGTACATACTGTAATTCAAATAAAAGGGTGATTCTTCGGTTGTATAATTCAATTTGATTTTCTTTTTTAAGGGAAGTACAGAAACTAGTCTTGTAGCCGTCAGGTGTTTCTCGATCAGTCTAGCAGGAACATGCAGGAAATCTTTAACGGGATTGTGAGAAAGATGACAGTTTTTCTTCTTCTATAACAATGGTAGGTGATTTATATATACAGCAGATGTGACAATGACACATAAATTTACAGCATGAAATATTTACATCTGAGCTTTATCCAAGGTTTAACAGTAGCGTTGAAGCCTCACTTTTTAATGATGACAACCTTGATTATTATAAAAAGATATAGCTAGAAAGTATTTCTATTCTGACTTTCCATCAAATACCACTGCATGAAAGGAGGAAGAGAGAGAGAAAGAGGCCTCAGCCATTTTCACTGCATCTCTCATTTCTTTGTCTTAACAGTTCCTACAGTAAATGCTGATTTAGACCTAAGAAGCGGGTATTTTCTGTTGCCATAATAAAACTGCAGAAAAAAAGTCTATTTGTGAAATCCAGCCTGTGTTCTTCTACAAAGACCATCCATTTAAAATCTAATACTAGCAAGAAGTCAATGTTCCTTTGTATTGTTTTCTGACAGAAAATATACATGCATCCTGTTTGCAGAATTATAATTAATTGTCCAGTCTCTTTCATGGTTTATTTTTGAGCAATACCAATTTTAATGGGAATGTAATCACTAACCTGTGCTTAAACCCCACTACAGAGATGTTGTGATTTGACCAAGCAGATAGCTAAGTCCCACACAGTTGTTCGCTCACCCTCCCCCCTCCCAAGTGGGATGAGGGGGAGAATTAAGGAATAAATACAGTAGAACTCGTGGGCTGAGATAAAAGCTATTTACTAAGACAGCAGAGAGAATAAAAGAAATACCAGTATATATATATATATTAGAAACAATAGATAACACACAAAGCAAGGGACCAACAACCGATACCCAGCCAGCCAGCAGCCCCTCCCTCTGAGCAAGACTTGGAGGGAGTCTTTTACCCTTCCGTAACAATCACATGATGTGTGATGTAGTATGGAATAGCTCTTTGGTCAGTTTGGGTCAACTGCCCTGGTCCTGTCCCCTCCCAGTTTCCAGCTCCTTATGCCTCCTAACTGCTTCACTTAGGAACAAAATATGTCCTTGGCTGTGTTCAACACTGCCAGGTGTTATCGGTTTTGTTTCTCTTCTGAGACCAAAACATAGCTTCATACCAGACACTATGAGAGAAGTAACTTCTGTTAGAAACTAAGACAAGAGATAACAAAAAGAACCTGAGAAGTAAATACAGAATAAGTTTGTTTTCATTAAAGCGACAATGTTTGCCACTGGTAATATTTACCTACAATTTTTGAATGTGATATGCAGTGTCAACTCAGGATAAGATGCACTGATGTAATGAAAAGGTTTTTTACAGAAGATGAGCTCATTACTCTGGACTGTTTCTGCAGGCCTGGCTTCCAAAGTGGGAAACAGTTAAACAAAAAATTAAACCAGGTATTGATTTCATTACTGACAATGTGGTTTGAAATCGCTGTGAAATAGAAACAAAGAGCTGGTGCAAAATCCAGTCTGGAACTATCTGAGGAAAATGACTGATTTTTAATCAAACTCTGGGCCAAGTAAAAGCAGGAAGACTGGTTCAGTGCTGTCTCAAAGCTGTCAGAAAATAAGTGGAGAAAAGAACAGATTTTTAAGCTGTATACTAGTGCAAAGTTAAAAATAGAAGTGGGCACAACTGTAATGCTCCTACTAGAGTTGTTTCAGGGTGACTTTTTTTTTTTTTTTTTTTAAATCCTTTATTGATTTCAGGCTGTTTCTCTATCAAGATCACTTGGAACCCATCATTCAAGTGCTGAAAGAGATCTAGGTGATGTGCACAGTGTCTCTTTGTTTTACCATCTGGGTTATTAGTGGACATTTTGAACAGAAACAGGCCTAGAAAACATTCCTAGGTTGAAACACCTCTGGATTTGACATACAATTGTTGATGCTCAGACTTGCAGCAGTGGCTGTGCAGACAACTCTAATGTCATTGCATAGCAGTGTTCTGTAGAGTCCTGGGCAGGGAGAGCATCCATTACTTCTGCAGGGTTTGCAACAGGCAATGTAAATCCTTAATGTTAAATGTATGTGTAAAGCTTACAAGGTGCTCATACCTCTTCTAAACAATGGTTGTAGATGAACAACAAAAGGTTGAAAAGACAGTTAACTTGTAGTGTTAAGTACATGGCTGGACTCGATCTTAAAGGTCTTTTCCAACCTGAATGATTCTTTGAAAAATTATTGTTGTATATAGGCTTTTACCTAGTTTGCTATATAAATTAATTTCTACTGACTCAAAAATGTGTTAAAGACAGCAGGTGGTGCATCCATTTCTTTTTCCGGTTCTTACAACACTGTCAGAGAATGAATTTAAGCTGGATCAGTGGAAATTGTTCTTGACAAATCAAGAATCAAATCAAGAATCTCTAATGTTGTATGATCTTTCAGATTCTTAATACATTGCTTCCTTAATCATGATATTTTTGTAGATTCTAATCCCCAGTTCCCAAGGTTCCCTTTAAAGTTACAAAAAACAAAACCAAAAAAAAATTACAATTACTCTTTTTAGGGATAATGACTTTAACTGGTAAATAAATGTAGGTGGAACTATTCTACGTCCTTGTGCATTTACAATGAAACAAATTATGAAATAGAAAACCAAAGAAAATTATCATCAGTCAAATAAAATGTTATTCTCTAAGTTAGCTGCTTCTTGATGTAGTGTAACCAGGCTCAAAAGAAGCTTTGACATCATTCAGATGTTAACTAATTACTATTGATTTTTTTCCTTTTTCTTGAAAGAAGAGGGAGAAAATAATATAAACCACTATTTTTCTTCCCTCCCTCATTTCCATATTTTGAATCTCTATGTTGAAAGAAACGACAACAGCAAAAGAGAAAACTAAATACTGTAGCATCCTCAGGAAGGCCTGTTGTGTTTCACTTTAATTTCTGTCCACTAGGCTATGGGGAATAAAGTCATTCAAGTTTCCAGCTCAGGAAATCTGTTTCCACAACTTGTAACACTTAATGTATTTCTGTACTGTAAGAGCTCTCTGCCTGGTTCTGGAGCAGCATCTAGCAAAAGTATTCAATCTGTAAAATACAAAGTTACTTTAAAGACCTTGTTCTCATATTTAGACATTGATGCTAGTAGACCTTTGTTCAGTTTACACCAGCTGAGGATTAGCACCAAGTCACGCTATCAAATCACAAATGCGGTTGTTACCTAACCAAAAGTTGTCATAGGCAAGTGAAAAGCATAGATTGAGAAGGCTAAAAGCAAATGAAAATAATGGTAATAAACAGTTAAAATATTTCTAGGAACATATTTTTTTTTCTTTTGTATGAAGGTATTATAGTCAATAACAAAACACTGCTTCTAAAATTCCTGAAAAGATTAGTTGTTAATGGAAGTGGTGAAAAATGATTTATTCTGTCGTTTCCCAGCTATTACTTTGAGGTATGCCACTGATTTTTGAATAGTCACAAGCCCAGATGTGCTGAAGTTATATCTGATGTTTTTATTTTTAATGCTGTATGGGTATGTTTTTATTGTGCCTAGCAGGAGTGGTTTTATAGAGAAAGAACTCTTTTCTTACCTTTTTTTTATGAAAGGTGGTATACAGGTACCCCCTACTCAGCAAGGTTTTCTTTCATGGCAGTTTGCAGCTGCTTTTTATTCGCAGCATGCTTCTGGTGTCATTACTCCTCAGTTTCTCTCTTCTACTAACATCAGGGATCCTCCCGAGACATGTCATCTCTATCACTTCCAGTCGATACTCATTTACTTTCTTCAAGGTCCATAGCTCTGCCCCATACAACACCAGGGAGAGTCTCTTTGTTGAAGCAGTTAAATGGGAGTATAATACCCCAGTCAGTCGCTGGTGGGCTTGTGTTCCCAGAGTACATAAGTCCTAAAGACAATAAATGGTAATTTACCTAACTGATTATCCACTGCTTTAAAAGCCAATCGGCTGTTGACAATGAGCTCCTTTCAGTCGTGCACTATGAATTTAATAAAATCATACTGGAAAAGCAGGATCGCACTTTGAGGGCTTTTCTTTCCATGTGTGTCCCTCTATAGCTCTCTCAAAAAATAAGAATAAGCAAAGCAGTTTAAATAAGAGCTGGGAAACAGTAAATCCTGCCAACTTTCTTTTCTTTATTTTTTTTTACTCCACAAAGGTGAATAAAATGGAACAAAGCACCTGGCACATTTCCTTCCTAAACTTCTATTTGCTTTATTTGGTGTGATTTATGTTAGTTTCTGTTGGTCGTTTCCAGCTATGCTTACAAGAAGATTTTAATGTCGTTTATACCTTTGCTTTTGTTGAGTTTGGTCCTTCACTGGAACCCGTTCACAGGAGGATTTTCACTTCAGAGGCAGCTTGGAAGAAAAGTCTTTATAGAAAAAAAAGTGCACTTAACCGAGGTTTACATGGTGTGTGTGTGTGTGTTTGTTTTATTTATTTCTTTTC
>WBMW01001901.1:731-62601 GCA_013396635.1 Penelope pileata | reverse complement strand
CCCCCCCCCCCCCCCCCCCAAAGCATCTTAAGACTCTAGAGAGCAGAGTGTTCAATAGGAATAAGTGCTGTTCAGGAACTAATGAACAGAAGTCTACAAGGGCTCAGCTGTGTGAATTAATTCACCCTGCTGGCAGCTTTGATGAAGAATCATGGAGAGAAATTTTCAGTGTTCTTCGGGGATGTGATTCATGGGCTATGGGCTGAAATTCGTATTCATTTTGACTCTAAAAATGCTAGGTTCTCAGTAGACTCTTTCACCTTGAGTTTGATATGACTCCTGATTACAAAACAAAAACAAAAACAAAAACAAAACACCACAAAAAACGAAAAAAAAAAAACCCAAAAACCACAGTGGCTTTCTGATTCCCCAAGGAAGACATGGTGGTCATTTATAGATACAATGGATCTGTTTCCCTCAGACTGTAGCCAAAAGTGCTATTTTTGTTGAGTGAATAGTGTCAGAAAGTTTGGAGATATGATTTTTGTGTAGAAACTTCATTGTGGATGGAGACAAAAGGGGCAAATGGCTCTTTAGTAGTCTGTACCTTTCTAGCCCAGTCTATATTAAATACTCTTGTGTGGTTCATCTTAAACAGTACTACCTAAAATGGGTGCATTAAGGGAAAAAAAAAAAAGGGTGCAACAGTTGTTTTGTTTCCAACCTTTTGTTATAGTAGCTCTTCACTAATTTTAAGTTGGACAGTTAATTATATTTGTGTGGGTAGTGTTGCATTTAAACTGGCAGAGATATGTTAAAGACAGAACCTTTCCTTAAGGATCATGAGGTGTGGAGGCTTGTGATAGTCGTTACTGGGCATTTGTTGCAGAGTCTTGGAACAACCTTCCAGAAAGATGCTTCCTGCTCAGCGTGTGAATATTGCCACAAAGTGGCTGGCTTCTACCCTCGGCCCCCAGAAGAAGAGCAGCTAGAGTACAGCATTAGATTTTCAGCTTAGCTGAAAAAAGCTTTCTGGAAGTGAGGCGTGTGACTATTTTTTTCAAATGAATCTCAGAATCACAGAATTGTAGGGGTTGGAAGGGACCTCAAGAGATCATCAAGTCCAACCCCCCTGCCAAAGCAGGTTCCCTACAGCAGGTTGCACAGGTAGGCGTCCAGGCAGGTCTTGAGTATCTCCAGGGAAGGAGACTCCACAACCTCTGTGTATGTTATATATACAATGCATGCATTTTGTGTGTGTATGTGTGTGTATATATATATATAAAAAAACAAACCTGTATCTATATACATCTAGAATTCAAAAAAAAAAACAAAACTCAAGTCAGATGATATTTGATGGTTACTTTCCTAGAGGCATGCATAAATATGCTTGGTACGTACCTCTATATGAAAACTATTTGTTTTCAGGATTCTTTAAATCATATGTTTATAAGAGTAAACTAGAGTAGAAAGTATGCCCTGGTTTGGGTTACTTTTGTTTCATGTTTTGTAGAAATGGTGATGTAAACATTTTCCCCTCACCTATTGCCACCTCCTCTACCCCTCACCCCTCAAAGAAAAAGGAAGGCTAGTATTTTCTCTTAGTCTTTAAGATACAGAGGTTATTGACATTTTGAGCCACTGAAGTAATATCAGGAACTTCACTGAAATGTAGAAGAAATTAAGTTTTATGAATTTTAGGGCAAGAAATCCAGCATTGATCACATAGAGGTGGAGGTGTGTTTCATAAAATTATCACATTCAAGTGTCATTTTCCAAATTCTTTTCTGCTGACATGAGGATTGTATTGAGGTTTATTTAAGCTCACTGTGCCTCTTAGGAGGACCTTGTATGTGAGTTGAGATTATAATACCATTCTTTTGAGAGTATTTAAGCCTTGGGACGGGACTGAGTACTGTTCCCTATGTAATTAAGGGGTACTTTGAAATCAGTGCTGGAGTATCATTTGGTTTGTGCCACCCAAGTGAATTTTAACCTTTCCATTCCAGCTGGTGAAAATCCTCTTAGGCCTAGTACTTGAGTTGGATTGATTTATGTTTCTGAGCTCTGCATCCACTTGTAAGTGGTTCTTGCAAACTAAGGCCAGATTTCAATACTTTTTTCATAGAATCATAGAATGGTTCAGGTTGGAAGGGACCTTAGAGAGCATCTTGTTCCAACCCCCCTGCCATGGGCAAGGACACCTCCCACTAGACCAGGTTGCCCAAAGCCCCATCCAGCCTGGCTTTGAATACTTCCAGGGAGGGGGCATCAACGACTTCTCTGGGCAACCTGTTCCAGTGTCTCACCACCCTCACAGTGAAGAATTTCCTCCTCCTATCTAGTCTAAATCTACCCTCTTCCAGTTTATAACCATTACCCCTTGTTCTGTCATTACCTATCCTTGTAAAAAGCCCCTCCCCAGCTTTCCTGTAGGCCCCCTTCAGGTACTGGAAGGCTGCTATCAGGTCCCCTCGCAGCCTTCTCTTCTCCAGGCTGCAGAGTCCTAACTCTCTCAGCCTGTCTCGTAGGGGAGGTGCTCCAGCCCTCTGATCATCTTGGTGGCCTCCTCTGGACCCGCTCCAACAGCTCCACATCCTTCAATATTATTCCATGCAGTTTCTGCTTTAGTATAAAAAAAAAATGCAATTGCTTGTTTACCTGCACGGCTGCAAGATCCTGCCCTTGACAATATAAGGGAATTTGAGAATGGATGGGTCTAGAGACTGCTGAGAACACTTGAAGCTCTTTATTTCAAATGGATGGTTTCATCATCAGCTTTCTTTCCTGACGTTCTGCCTTCAGAACCAAAATCTCAGGCCTACCTCCCCATTCCCAGTGGAAAGATGAGTTTGGTTATTATCCATGATTAGCAACACTAGAAGAACAGCTGGAATTTATACAAGTTGTGAATTTTTGTTGATTGTTGAATAGCTGACTGGCTGGGTATTTCATGCTAAGGTTTTTCTGAGATATTTCACTGAACTGTGGCATTGTGCGTATACAGAGTTTGTGACCAGATAATACCATGTCAGTTTTTCCTGAATTAAGTGTGTAGTTCAGGACTTTCAATTATTTTCATAGTGCTGTAAACTGATAATCTTAGTGGTAAAAGCCATTATTTTCAGTAAACTACTGAAACAATTGGTACTCTTTTTAATTTGATGCCTATTAGCAGCAGTAGCCTGACCAAAATTGCAGAATTCTGGGATATGCATTGAGCCTGGGTTGTTGGATGGAAATGAAGCAATAAAAGCCACATAACCTTGCATTTTGGTTTTTACCCATTGCAAAGGAAGTTGTTCCAGAAGAATTAATGCTGCTCGTGTTAGAGGTGGGAATCATGATATCAACAGGACTCTTCAAGCAATTGCTCTACATATGTAAAGGATGATGTGTGTGGCAGGTCTAATCTACAGGCTTAACCTTCATTAGAAAGAGCACTTTTTTTTTTAAGTTAATTTATGCTTTTAATTGTTATATGACGTGGGGATGAGACCTGATGGTACCACTTAGGAGAGAAGAGTGGCTCACCCTCTTCGAGCTAGTAGTCACCAGCTGCTGAGCTTTGCAAGGCTTAATTGAACCCATAGGAAGTTTAATGCTTTGTAGATAAATGGGTGTCACTGAGAACAGCTGGAGCATGAGAAATTTCTGGGGGTGTTCAGATTTTATTGATGCATGGTAGATGCTACTGGCAATGAGGAGCAGCTCAGGGATGTTTGCTATTGTCAGAAGCAGCGTGTACATCATCTGTTATGGTTTGTGTGATTAAGAGGCATATGTCTAATAAACATGGTTATAAACAAACACGTCAGCAGTTTTCCTACCGCCCCAGCCCCTCAACCTGTCTTGGAAGAAGTTGTGATGTTCGATTGGATGAAACAGGTTGACTTCAGTGCTGAATGACAGAAGAACAGATGTGCCCTTCAATGCATTCTTAGTTAAATACGCATATCTACAGCCTGAAAAGCACAGGCAACTGTTTAAGGACCTACATCATCCATAAAGACAGTAGGGATTACAGACATCTGTAACTGTCATGTTTAGTCAGAAGTAAACTAATATAGTTTTAAAAAGAGAAAACTTTTTTGAAAGAAAAATCTGAAACAGGTCTTGTCCCTGTTGTATGCTCTTTTTTTAATGCTGCAGCTGTGTGAATTGCAGTTGTCAGGGATAAGGCTGCCCTTTGAAGACAGGTGTACTGACCCTGTCTGCTGTAGATCCCAGCACTAGAGAGGGAGCAGCTTGTTGGAAGGCGGACCACACAGCATACTGCTGTATGTATGGCCCTCAGCTCGTGAAGTTTGCCAGAGCTACTGAAACTGGGATGGCTTGTGTGCTCTGGTTGTCCAGGGCTATGGCATTCCCAGGTGGCATTTTGCCACAGCAAGTGGGTGTTCACAGGGCTGAGCCCCTTCCTCCTAAAGGGAGAAAGTTCAGATCTGTCTCCAGTCTAATAGCTGCAATGGCTGCTTAGATTTTGCTTTCTGTAAACCAAAACAGAAGTAATATATATTTTAATTAGAATTCTCTTTACTAAGTTTTCAGAAGTCAACAGAAGTATTTATTGACCAATATATACTTTGTAAGTCATATTCCTAACTCAAATGAAATCAATTACTGAACGCCGGTTGATTTCAGTAGGCCTTGGACCGGGTATTAATGGAGGATGAAGAAATGCCTTTTAGCTGTTGTGTCTAAGCAGGTGTTCTGCCTTCCTTCTATCTAGTGTTTTAGTTCTGGAGAGCATGTCTTTTGTTGACAAGAGCTTTATTCTTTAAGAGACTGGTTCATTTTAAAGTTGGGATGTTGCACTTGTCAAGTATAGATAACAATGATTATTGCTGTCGAGATATATTATTATACTGTCCTACACAGAACTACATAATCAGCCCCTTTCTAAATTGCTGTGTTTGTTGGCAGTAACAATAGCGTGTTGGCAGAGTACAGAGATCCTATTTAGAAGAGCATTGGTACACTGGCTTAAAAATCTGGAACTAAGAAATATTGGTGAGGAAAGATGAAGAGTGGACTGAATTGTAATGTCAGCTTTTAGCCCAATGGGAGAAAAGAATATTGCAACTCACCTGCTGTCATGTATGACAGCTGATCTCTTGTGGTTTCCCGTACGCTTCATACAATACTCTGAAGAGTATATATATATATTTATTGAACCAGAGTTATTTTCATCTGCCCTTTTCCTAATTTAGGATAACCTCATTGACTCTGATCCTTGACAAGAGCTGGAGTTTGTGTCATAAGGCCATGAGCTTTCTTTGGCAAGCGGGACAGCATAACGTGCTTGAGTGTGCTTTAACCTCTTTCTTGACTGCTTTGTGTGGATGCACACATGGAAGGGCTATGCTGCTTGACACTTTGTATAGATGATAATCTCTTCTTACTGACATGAAAAGGACTGGTAAAACTGTTTTGTTTTCTTGTTCCCCCTCTCCCGCTTATGTGCTCTGAGGCTCAGCTGAAGATGTGCTACTGAAAGTACACAGTTTCACCTTGTTGTCTCCAAGGCTAAAGCCATGGTTCAGTGTGTTTTTTGAATATACTGCAAATGTAAGTAAACATGGGGTTATGCCTTCACTTGACTCTCTCCAGTTGTACAAAATTGTAGTTAGGCACCATGTAAAGGACAGCTGCCAGAAAGTGGGCATTGATACCTGTCTGATGAGTTATCCGCTGAAAACAGCTCTTTTCACGTTGTCACTTGCTCCCTTCATCCTTTGCGATGCAGGCAGAACACAGTGCTTGCAGAGACATAAGCACTTTAAGCTTGAAGAGGATTACTTTAAGATTAAATGTGATGACTCCTTCCTACTACATACAAAAAAGGATCCAGAAAACAAAGTGTTGCTTAAAATGCTACCTTCCTCTTGCGTGTTCACTGCAGAGAGCCTGTGACCTAATGGTTTTCCTTGGCAGGGCTTCCCTCCCCTGCTGCTTCTCCCCCTGCAGCTGCTCGTTTTGGAGCCCATGAGGCTGCAGGCCTTGTTAAAAACTACAGCTGCTCTGCATCCATTGTAAGCTCCAGCTATTGATTCAGATTCCCCAATTTTAATGTGTTGAAAATGAAAATGGTTGTTTAAAAAGGCATTTGTGCGGGACCCAGAGTCAGCCAGGGCCTTGAGGCAGAACGGCCACAGCTTCCCAATGTGGCAGATGTGCCAAAATGCTGAAAGTGGCTCCCAGTCTCTGATCCTCTTTTCAATAGAACGAACACAAACTAATAAACTAGAACAAGAGGAATGTTTTTAGAGAGAATATGCAAATCTGTTGGATCAGGCAGATTTAAATCAAAAGTTTTTTTTAAATAGAAATCTTTCTCTGTCCCCAAAGGTCCTTGGTCCTTTTTCCTGATTGTTTTGACAGCTGCTGAGCAACTTCGTGGGTTGAAATGGTCCCCCATGCTGCCCTCTGGAGCTGCAGACACCTCACAATATTGACATCTCCTTTGGGCTTTCCTGTGGCAACACTCTTCTCTAAGCACGGGCCCTGCTTCTGTCCGAGGCACTCAAATCTGCATTTACACTGTGAGCTCTGTGCTTGACACTGTCTCTTTCCTGCCTGGCAGGTGTTGCAGTCACCAATCTTCTTGTGCTTTGTTGTCAAAGAGGAGCAGACATCTCCCTATTGCTCCCCATTGCTGGAAGGATCCTGCCTGCACCTGACCGGAGCTTGTGCTTTTGCTGCACAGCATTCCTCTTTCTACTACAGTACAGTGAATGTAGCACTGACACAGCAAGCTGGGGAAGCACAATAAATGGCTCTACTGTCATCACATCATTTCATGCATGCTTTTTAGCACTTAATCATTTATTAAAAGCATGAAAAGAGTTTAACATTGATGTTGCTTCATGTATCATGGCTCTTTGCTTTCTTATCGAGCAGATAAACACTGCAGACTTCACAGAGCTTTTCACAGGTTTTGTTATATTTTTTTTGTCATATTTTGTTGATATTTTGATATAGGTGAGGAAGATAAGGAATACAAAATCAGAAGGGTTCAGGATTGCTTTCAAGGAGTCCTGATTCTCAAGAATGATTTTAAACATGCTGTGCTGAAAGACAGCGTTCTCTAGGGATGATTTCAATGACATTTTCTGTGAGCTCTCCCAGGGTGTATTGCTCTGTGGTATGCTTTATTTCACCGACTTGTAACTTATGGCCCTGCAACCCTGACAGTCCTGTGGTGATTTGCTTACTGTCTTTAGAGGGTTGGATTAGAATGTGAATAGCTAATGTAAAGAAGTATGTTAACATGCTATCTCAACAGTTTCAGGGCTGTATTTTCTGTGATAAGCTGCAACAAATATTTTTCTATGTAGATAACAGAGATGTCAAAGCAATAATATAGTTATTGTTACCCCACCCATACTCTCACACCTAAGAGTTAGGAAGACATATTCTAGAACGCTTATCAGAACAGTCAAGGAATCAAGTCAACATGTATTAAACCATTGTACTTAAGGTTTTTTTTTTAAGTTAAAATGCAGGGATTTGGGGTCCTCGGCTTTGCTGCAGATTTTCCCTGCTATCCTGGATGAGGTCATAGAATTATAGAATTACAGAATTGTTTGAGTTGGAAGGACCTTTATTGACCATCCATTTCCAACCCCCCTGTCATGGGCAGGGCTGTCACCCACCAGAATAGGCTGCCAAAGGCCCCATCCAACCTGGCCTTGAACACCTCTGGGGATGGGGCATCCACAGCTCTCTGGGCAGCTGTGCCAGTGGCTCACCACTCTTTGAGTAAAGAATTTCTTCCTAATACTGGCACTATAAAGAAATGGAAATATATGTTATTATAGCAGTATTTTGAAATCAATATTGTCAAATCAACATTACTATGAGGTTTATTACAGTAGGTTAAATTATGAGCTTAAAGTAATAAGCTGCAAAATACACTTGATTTGTTTTCTGAAATCTGCAAGCAGAATGAAATAAGTGCCAATTTATATCAGAGTAAGTGTTCAGGGTGTATCTGTTTTTAATTATGGGTCTATTGGCAGCAGTTTTATTTGTACAGTTTAGATGTAGAATTAGAGGTCTCTTAGAAGATGCAGACGTTTCTCTATTCTTCTTTTACAGTGTTTAGTTTTAGTATGTGTGTTGCCTACTGTATAAATGCAAATAAACAACTATGAGCATGGGATGAGGTACAGATCAAAGCAGGTTTCACTGCTGGCTTAGGGTAGGGTTTGAGGAAAGGACGTGGTATCTCCAACTACCCGTTTCTCCTTCCTAAATGTAACTATTTTGTCCTTTAGGAGAGCTACAGATTTCTTGCAGGATGTGTGTTTATAGCTACAGTGTGCATTAGCAGGCGTATAATTTGAATGGCTTATGCATGCCCATTATGCAATTTATGTTGCATCCACACTGGAATCATGTTATGCCTAATAGTTGGAAGTTTATGGTGCCCAGGTTTAGCAGCTGAGGTTATGCTTGGAATATAGGATATAGAGTGTGCCTTTGTATAAGGCATGTTTTGCATGCTTTTCTGGATACACCTTTGACTTATATCATGGAAAATAGGCTGCAGGCATATTTTGAGGAATTGATGGCATAACAAAGGAAACTTGTCTCAGGTTTGGAAATTTGGCACTTCAGTGTTAATACTGAAAGGCCAACTTTTTGCATTTGGAATGGAATGTGTGTTATATAATTTATTGTGCTCTCAAGTTCTGCATGTGATTTGTCATATATTTGGTGCCAGTGTGCTTGCTTGGCTGTCTCTGTTTTGAGCTGTAGCACAATATTAGTGAAATGCAGTCAAAGTCTCCTTAGGGAGGCTGTTCTTATATCACAGCATAAAATGACACTATTGGTAACTAAACTGAATTTAAGAAAGCCAAAAGAGGTTGTATTTTGGAAGACAACACTTCTGTGTAGCTGCACGGTACTCTATTAAAATTCCCTCCATATTTATTCCATGGATTTCTCCATATCTGGAATAAGGAAGACTTGCACATAGTTCCTTTTATCCCTTGATTTTCCAAGAAAAGAGATTCATTAGGAAAATGTTTGCAGAAGGGAACTCAGTAGTAAAATTATTACTGTTGCAGACTTTCAAGATGCACATACTGCTAGTGCAACAATTTTTTCAAAGAAAAACAAAGATGTCAGAAAATTGCAGGCTGTGAAAAAATATAGAGATGTGCCTATGATGATAGCTGATAGCCAAATACATGGATAAGGTAATATCATTTAGATGTAGGGATTTCCCTCCTTCCTCTATTTTCCATCCCCCTTTCAATAACTTTCTGAAGAAACTAACATTTAACTGTAGTATGTCTGTGAGAGACAGGCGCTTTCCCCTCTGAAAAGAAGAATGAGTTCACTGCCTGTGGAAAGCTGATACTTTGCAGCTTAAGTCTAAGTTGTCTTATTGGGTTTTATATGACTAGATAGCAGGCATTCTGCTCTATGACAACTCCACTTTTGAAACTCACTGAACATACCTGTTGGAAATGGATGTAAAGTGCAGTGATTGTTAAACTGTGGAGCTTAGAGACAGTGCCCTTGAGGTAAAATTCTCCAAATGAACTGAAACGGCACAGTACTTTCAGGATAAGGAAATCTGTCGCATAACCACTAGGATCCTTCATTGCTACTGACTGGCAGAAGACAAGATAAGAACATCTGTAGCTACCTAAAGTCAGAAACAGAATTTTTCAGGTTAGGAGTGAATCCAAATGTGTGTGTGTTTTGTCTTTGTAAATATCTGATTTTATTGAATTGCAAATAAGTCCATTAAAAGTTTAAATACCAAGTGCCCATGTAGTACAAAGTGACAAACCTTCTTATATTACAATTTGTGTTATCTTTTCTTTTCTTAAGAAAAGATGACAGTGTCTTCCCTTCATTTACCTACTGTTAGAGGTCTTCAACAATATCATACATTCTTCCTGATCTTGTCACACTATTATCCTTCAGTTTATAATGCATTGAAGGCATCATAGAGTTGGAATTTAAGCACTTTAAGGCCCTAAACAGGGAAAATTTGGAATATCCAAGTTTATGTTAAGCTTAGCTGGTTTTGAAGATGAGCTTATGTACTTGTGCTGTGCTACTGAAAATGTTTGCTTTTACAGGGAAGTGGGGGACTGTGCTGAGTGGCTTCTTTTGCAGTGGAGTGGGAACTTCACCTGCCTCAAAATTAACAACTTGTGGATTAGAGTACTACATGGGTTATCTTGTAGCAAGCTCTAACCATGGAAAGCAACATGAAAACAGTTACTTATTTTAGTAGATTTTACTTGTAAACTCTGATATGAAAAGCTTTTCACTGAAAACTTTCCCTATTCTGAGAGCTGTAGAAGTGAAGTTATATTTATGTCTGTTGGTGTGTCTGTTCTGTATGGAAATAGCTTGTGTTTTTGAATCAGGATGTTACTGGGAAGATGGAGAAGAACTTTGTGTATATCTTTAGAGAGTCTTACAGTCATGCTAGTGTTCAAAGCTGACCTGCATGACTCTGGGAGTTCAAAGGTACTGTCTCTGAGATAAATATGACATTTTTGTAGATCAGAGTCTTTCGGGATGCTATAATCTTAGAAAGCTATAGTGCAGACTCCTGTCACGTTCTTAGCATTGTTCTTTGGCTTTAATGTATACATCCACACATGTGTAGGTATGTGTGTGTGTATATTCCTATATATAGCTCATAACTTGTGAGTCTGCTATGTGTTTCTAGGAGCACATCATGATGACCTGAAAGTATTTCTGTCGAGCAGGTTGTTTGTTGGAAGGATTTCTGTGCCTGTCAGATCTGTCAGATTTTGACTATAGAACAANTGTTTGAGGAGATGTCTAAGAAATTCTGTTCTTTATCTCAAATTGAAACTATCCTGGATGAAATCTCAGTGCTTTACTTTTATATGCTCTACATACTTTAATATGTTTCTGCCTATGAAACAAAATGCATTTTCTCAACAAAATGGCTTCTTTGTAGAGTGAAACAGCAGTAAAAAAAAGCATCTTCTGCAATATGTTAAACTTCCCAGCAGCAATTCAGCTCACTTAATATACTGCAAGTATAGAACTTGTATTAAATCTATGAAATTACTGTGAAATGACTGCTCACCCCAAAGTAGTCTTGCTCAAGAAACTTTGCTAAAATCTGTTAACACATCCTAATAAAAGGATGTAATGACTTTAGAAAGTTTTAAAGAGATGCTGTGGAACTGTAAAACATATTTACAGAATTTCTTTTATTGCACTTTTGAGGTGATCAGGGTATGAGGACCATTGCTTTTAAGCTGTAGCTGTGGTAGGCACAGCTTTTAGAGAAACTTTGTTCAGAAACTGGCAGCAGAACTGCACTTCAGCACTTGACTGAAATGAACCGATTCCATTCCTCCTTCATGGAGTGGCACCTCCCCTCCAGAACTGCCAGGTTAACGTGTGTGTTGTCCTAAAGTTGTATAAAAAGAAAACAGTGAAAAGCATTAATATTATACCACGTAAAGAGACCTCATAGCTTGTAAGGCATTTGTGTCCTGTGTAAATATTAAAGATTTGTCCTTTCTGCTTCTCTGTGAAACATGCCTAGCAGAGGTGTGTGGATGTCTCACTGGATGATCTACTGCTTTTTAGTATGAGATAAAAAGGTTTTGCTTCTTCTCTGTTCTTTGTTGTATTCCTGTGGCTGTGCCCTGGAACACCACTTGTAAATGCTGTGGATTAGGTTATTTTCTTCTCCTTCTCAAGATCTTTTGCATTAAAATATATTATCGTAATATATGCAGTTGCTTTGTGAAATAAGACTGTCTTTTACAGTGAAACTCATAGGATAATTTTAATTGAAGTGTAAAACACATGAAATGAGAGTGAACATGAATATAGTTTAACAGTGGCAGATACTACATTTCTCCCAAGGTTGGCTGTGCTGTTATCCAAAAGCCATTCTCACCATAGCTCTGTAAAATACCAGGAGGATGAAGTCATTTAGCACGAGAGATAGAGTTTTCATGAAGGAAGAAGGGCAAAATACTTGTTTGGTCATGTGAAAGAACAGCTCTAGTTATATATAATTTGTACACAATTACTTTGATTTTTTTCTTTCAAACAATCTTCCAGGTGCTAAAAACCCAGCAGATAAATTGTATATTCAGGTGAACATATTCATGTTTAAAGCATACTTACAGCCTTTGTTAATTATATATCTATACATTTTTATGGATGTAGCTATAATACAATGTGTGACCACCTAATTTATTAGAAAAATCACTTCTAAAAACTTTTAAAAATTGTATTGCTCTCTGTCATTTCAATTTTCTGTCCTAATGCTGAGCTATGAAGTGGTACTGCTGCTGTTTCTTTTTACCAAACCTGTAAGATCCTTCCCTTTCAGAAAGAGGAAAGAGGAGTGTAGGTTAGAAAGGTGTTCCTTGAGGGGCTGGACAGGGAGTAAAGTGAAGCCTGGTGTGGACAAAGCTGTCCACAAGCTGTGTACAGTCAATTGAATGGCAAGGGCATCATCAGTACTACATTCTCTCTTGCATGTGTTTCAGTTATCTGCCCAATTTTTTTCTTTCTACAACCAGTCTTCTGTTCCCATTTTCCTACAGTGTTCCCTTTTCTGTGTTTTCCTTTTTCCTTCAATCTCATAAAATGCTCTTGTTCTTCGTGTCTCTGTTTTACTGACCCCTTCCTTTTGGAAGTACGCAGTATTTTTTTCAACCCTGATGAGGTATAACATGCTGCACACGTTTACCTGCTAACATCAGACTGTCTTCCATTTTGTAACACAGTAGATAGTTTCTTTTCTGATTAACTGGCTACAGATTACTACAATAAGAGGAGGGAAGCAGGTTTCAGAGAAAAATAACACTGCAGCTTTCAATTCTTGATACTCAGATAATTAATGATGTTTGTCATTAAAATTGGTTACAGGGAGAATGTATGATCCCTTTCACTCCTGCTTTCACATTTTTATTTCTCACTTAGATTGAAATGTCAGATATCTGCAAATGGTATTTTCCTAATAATTAATTAGATCATAAAAAAGCCAGCCATGGCTGTGTAGCCTTATCAGTAAGAACAATTGTTTATTTCAGCTGTGTTCTTCTCTAGAGCAGTCTTTCAAAATTAGTATTGGAATCCTTTTTTTCTTTCAGATTGTCATACATTTAATTGTCTTTCATTAGTGCTTATTTCTATTCCTTTATTTTTCCCTTCTCTTAGTTTCCATTATTTTTCATGTCAGTACTTCCTACTTTGCATCTTTTTAATGCAAGTTAAATTATCCAAATCACATAAAGATTTAGAACTTCAGTTTAAACCTTATAATTTATCCATTGTGAATTTTTGCCATATTATTTAAAATGTGTGAACAGAAAGAATCACAGATGTATGAAATCACACATTTCAGTTCTGATTTCATTAATATATGGCTGCTGGAAATAAGAGCATCAGTATATATAGCATGCAGAATGCAGTGATTGGCATACTGAGCGTCTGATCAGGATCTTGGTCAAATAAAGTTGACCAATAAATGATAAATTTTCGTATCTGTTCAGCTGAACTCAAAATCTCTTAAAAATGTATTGGGAAATCAGCAGATGTTATGTGAATGAGGATTGTGAAAAATATCTTTTTGTTATTCTAACAGTGTCATGCATATGAACTTTATCAGGATGAGGTATCTAAAAGTCTGTGTCTAGTGTTACATACATGCATGGGGATTTTAATGTACAAACACTGACCTATGTCACAAATGAAGACTGGGATCATCTGCTCTACCTAAGGTAGCTGAAAGATAGATGTCTACATCCATGTTAATTGTTCTTTGCTCCTTGTTTCATCGTGGGGCAGAAACAGGCATTTCTTCATGTCTGTCTCCATCCTAGCAGGGTGACACTGGCCAGATGAGATGCAGTGGTCATCTCGTGTTTCTCAGTTTTTGGATGCTTAACTTAAAAATGAGCCCTTGTGAATCCTCAAAAGAAAGGACGGGAATAACATTCTAAAAAGGTAGACTTCTTTAAGACATCCTGCACAAGGCACCCAAATGTGAGAGGATTTGTTTCAGTTTTGAGTATGAAGTGGTAAGGAATGCATGGAAGATGAGGGCATACTGGAATATGTAGAACATCGAAAGAATTTTCTATCTAGAATCAAAAAGCTTAGAGAAAACTGAGCCTGTGTTGTCACCTGGGAAGACCCATAGTTTTCACATTTTGTTTGATTTTGGCTACTGTGCGTGATGTGTATGTGGGGAGAAAATATCTTGTATTGCTGCTGCGCTCCCTTGAGATTGTCATCTTTGCCCTTCTGCACGTAAATAAGTAACCACTTTTTGTCACGTTTATTGTGTTTCTAGAGTTTCTTTTTCTTCCTGCACTGCTAACATTTCTGTCTGTGTACTATAATGCACGAAAAAAAAGGCGGCACCAGATAAGGTGGTTTACAGGGATTATCTCAATTCATTGCAAAAATACCGGATCTGATTCTGACATCCCCTGTGTGTTTCCTTCGCTGTGCCACTGTCTGTCCTGTTAAATATAGCACTGCAAAATTAAGAATGACAGAATCTTCTTCATCATGACTCAGCTTGATTATTCAGTTAAAATAACAATTTATAGGAGATGACGTACAGAGAAATTTTACCCCGTCCTGTTAGAATTATTAAGGTTGACCATCTGAAACAGCATGGGAACTCTTCATTTGTGTAGAGAGATGCTTTGTCTTCCCTACTACAAAAGTACACGTGTACCCACATTCTGCTAACCCATATGGATTGCTCAAGGACTTGTGTGTGTGCGTACAAGCAGCAATACTTGTAAAATGCAGGAGCAGAACTGAGGCACCACATTTGCATACACACAAATATGAGGCCAGTTAAGGATTGACTGGGAATTTGTTACACTATTTCCAGGGTGCCCATGTCCTGTTAGCCACTGCCAGAGTTTGCCAGAGCCCTTAGAGTATCCAGAGCCGCTGTTGATATTCTCTGAGCACAGCTGGCTGATGCAGAGCATGGATTTGTTGTGAATACTTTCTGTTAGGCTTTTTAATTGGTTGGAAATGTAGGACACAGACTGTAGATCAGCAAGTGTACGGCAATAGAAATGACTGAGTTGCCCCCATCCCAAGCGTTGAATCATACCAGCATTGGCTATTTTCATCTCTTATGAATCTAATGGGCATCTCTTCATTGGGTCCTTTCCATATTCAGGTGCTGAGCCCACAGTCAAGTGCTAATCACTACAAAGACTGTGGGCTCAGACCACATAACTTAGAATGTAGTGTCTGGAAATTTTAGAGCTGCAAGTTGACATTGTGCAGAATTGTTTCTGCCTTTTACACAAGTCAAATGATAGCCACATCATGAATCATTTTCCATCCAGGAGATGACATGAAGGGGCAGCAGAGGCTGAAACAAAGGTTAATTACAGTACGTTTCCAGCTATGTCAGTAGCAGAGCACAGCTGGGACTAATATGCTTTTTAGCACTACAAAGCTGATGCATAGTATGAGAGATCTAATGACCGTTGTCTAGGCCTCTCTGCCTTTGCATCTATGGAAACCATTGTGAAACCCAGATTTAAGGTGCTATATATCAATTTTACAATTTTGTTCTCAGCTGAACTAGGAATCATCAGACCAACTGTAGAACAGATCCCTATCTGTTACAATTTGATGTATATTGTTAAGTTTGATGAAAACCGGTTCTAGGTTTGTGCATGTATCCAGGTATGCATGCTACCATGGAATGGTTGAGTTGGTACATATTTTCTGTTTATTCACGAAAGAAGCAAATTTAGCCCTATTGAAAGAGCTATTATTTCTTGTATTGCTGTAGCTGTGTTCTAAGCGATGGGAGATGACAGTTGATTTCCTAATGTGCAGTTTGACTTAGTTAAGTTTACTTTTCAGAGCTAATTCATCTGTTAGTGGCAAATTGAATTTCTCCTGCTTTCACTTGCTTCAAAATACATTTTTCATAGTCTCCCCTGTAGCTGAAGATAAGACATACTCTGTCTCAATTCACTTTTTCTGCATTTACTTTGTCACTGGCAGCAAGATATGATCCAGCAGCAACTGTCTCATCATCAGAACATTTGTTTCCCATTGAGATTTCTATTGACCTCCACTGAAGCTTTGTTTACAGGGAGAGCAATCAGCTTTCAGTGCATTGTTTGGTTCTACCATATGGGACAGGTCCTGCAGACAAAGAAGATTGCTTAGGTCTCAAACCTGAGCAGGAAAGGCATTAATGCCAGCATACTGCCAAAAGCTAAAAGCAATTGGATAGTTTATGCTTTGGAAAGATCCCATTTTCTGAATTTACTGCATGGGCTCCCTGTTTATTTCTCTTTCCTTTCTTGTATTGTTGTAGCATTTGATTTCTCTGTCCAACTTTCCTTTTCACAGTCAAATTCCTTTGTGTGGATCAGACAACTGCTGTCAGATTTATCTTTTTTTTCTGCAGCTGATTTTTATTCAATGAAGAGCAGGTTTTGAGTGAAGTTGCATGTTTCAATGGTAGCAAACAGACACTGAAAAAAAATTGCTCCATTTTTCAGTAGATCTTGGTATTAGGGTTGAAAGGGGTTACATTCTGAGTGACCTGATTTTGTGCAGCTCCACTCTCAGTATGTCTTGTAGCGCTTAAAGCTTTTATTATCTTGGTATGATGTCAGTGTGCTTTAGAGGCAAAATATCTGAAATTCTGGGTCCGCGTTCTGGATCTAGAAGTTGTGGCTGAAGTGAGCTTTGTCTGAAATGCAGAGAGCAGAAAATCTTACTGACTAGCTGCTGAACCCTTGGCACTTCACTGCATTCCTTCCCCTTCTTTCTCAACTCACCCACCCTCTTTCCAGTGCCCTCCAAAGTCAGTAACCACTGTTCATATATACCGTGCCTCAGTGGCCATGGCTGCTGCTTTACACAGATGTGAGCAGAGTTGAGGTATAGCTGACCCACAGCATCTCCTCTCCACTCCTTCTGCTGCAAGGCCAAGAAGAGAGAGACAGTATGATTAAGGCTGTCTGCCTTCCTCTGCAGATAGTGTTGTCTCTTTCATCAAAGCTTTCCTCTGAAGGAGTTTTTGCTAGGTTTGTGCATCTCCCATCGGGCAGTTAGTTATTAGAGTAAGACCAAGCTTCTGGCTGCAGGAAGGGCAACGGCAGCCCACTAGGGGCTGTCCGTGTGTGCTGTTATGTTTCTGGATGACACAGGTAACTTCCAGAGAATGAAATGAAAGAACATGTTGTCTCCTTCTGCATCTGCTTTATGCAGATTACTGTGGAGGGTAGCTTGTGGTTTTAGTTGGCGAAGGAGCTCAAGGGACTGTGAGGAGGTATCAGAACTGTAGAGCCTACAAGGCTCTTGAGGGACCTAGGAGCTTGGGAGTGGGCAGTGTGAGCTCTGGAAATAAGGTTTTGACAAAGCTTTCACAAAGGATAACATTAATAGATGAGTGAATGGGATGTTTTGGGAAATGCCACTGTGGATTTTCCAAGGGGACAGAACGTTTCACAAATGGATTTCTCTGGAAGAAAAAAAAAAACAAACAAAAAAGAAGCCTGTTAATCAGGTGATGAGCTAGATTGAAAAATACACCGGATACACCAGAAGCTATTAAAGAAATTAAACTGTCATGTGGGAGGCCTTCTTGTGGATTAATAACTTGTTGGGAAGGAAGGATGGCTTTGTACAGCTTCTGATTTTCATACTTTTCTGATGTGTATCTTTCTCTGGCAACGGCTAGGGGTAAAAACTGCACTGACTAGATGGATTTGGAGTCTAACATGATATGGCTATTAGATCTCTGAAACATTTGAAATTTTGCATTGTCTCATTTTCACTAAAATGCGATACTTCTAATCTCTGAGATATTTTCGCTCAATGGAAGTAAGATATTTGTGCAGAAAAGGTTATTTACTATCTTAAATTGAGAATAGTATGTATAGAAAATATAATTTTTATTAAGGAGTGCTCTTTTACTGAGAAACTACTTAAAGAATGAAAGCTTTTACTGTAGAAACTAAAAATACGCTAGCAGTAGTAATTTGTATCATGTCATTTGGAACATCACATTGAAATAGAAATAATTTAACTCATTTATGGAGCTGTAAATGCATGTTTAAAAAAAAAGCCAGTAAATTAAAGAAATCATTATTAGTAATTTTTGAGGATAATTTTAAAGATCTACTGATCAAAATGATTTGCAGTTTTGAAATTTAGTATGTATTGCTGCTATTTGAAGAGCTTTTCAAAAATGTCACCAGGTCTGGTTTGAATGTTATCCTAATGTAAGAATCATTTCTAATCCCCATTGTTAAGCTGTTGCATTTTTAAAAACCTTGTTATAGATTTTGAAATAGGTTAAGAGGTCATCTTAGCTTTCTTGTTTTTCCTGGAGAGGTTGTAATAACCTCTAACCTAGCTCAAGAGACTAATGAATTAAAAGTACAACAGCTGAATGTGCTGTGTGGGTGGATGCCTGGTGCTTGTGCTGGTGGTAATCCCTGCAGGGACTAATTTATTTCCAAAGTGGCAGCTAGATAAGAAAGCTGGTTTCAACTAGAATTTATTTCAAGAGTTTCATTTTGCTTCACTTTAATGCAGCCTATCAAATGCAAAAATGGAGTTTGAGAATTAACAGGACATTGTGAACATGAAAGCTTCATCTGTGTGAGCGGTAAAATTGTTGATTAAGTGCAGTGGTATTTATGATGGGAAATATCAGACAAATCTAAAGCCAACTGTACTAAACTTACTGATGAATATTTGCTGAGCAAAGTGAGGTCTGTTCCTTCAATATATGCTGACGTAACTAGTCTTGACTTGGGCTCAAAGTACATCAGCTGTGCTTTGTTAGGAGCACTGATCTGAGGACAGGTTGTGGAGGCGGATGCTGGATTCTTGTGGTGAGCTTCCATATGCTGTCAAATGGCATCTAGACTCAGCTGTTAGTGAGTATTTTAAATCTAGCACTGAGACCCAGTTGGCTTACCAGTGCATAGGCAAGATTTAGACAAAGGACTCCTCTGCCCCTCTGATGGTGAATCTAGAAAAATCCAGTCCTATGAACTTAGGCAGTTTTAATCCCTAAGACAACAAAATTTCACTTGTAAGACTTGTGCAGCCTATTTTAAAATAAAAATTTGTATTCTGTCCATGACAAATGTTATTTAAGGAAAATGTAAGTATCGTCAGTACCATTTGTTGAGCTCAGAGCAGAGGAGGCTGAGAGGAGGCCTCATGGCAGCCTACAGCTTCCTCACAAGGGGAGTCGAGGGGCACCACCAATTTCTGCTTTCTGGTGACAGCGACAGGACGCGAGGGAATGCCATGGAGCTGCATCAGGGGAGGGTCAGGCTGGGGGTTGGGAAAAAGTTCTTCACCAGAGGGTAGTTAGCCATGGAACAGGCTCCCCAGGGCAGTGGACATGGCCTCAGGCTGCGGAGGTTCAAGGAGTGCTTGGGCAATGGTCTCAGGAATGACGTTTGAATTCTGGGTGGTCCTATGTGGAGCCAGGAGTTGGACTCAGTGATCCTTCAGGGTCCCTTCCGACTCAGGATATTCAGTGATTCTAAGTACCGCTGCCTAAGAGTTAAAGTAGGTGTAAACCAGAACATCTAACAAGATATCATCAGTACTGACTATTGCAGAAGACACAGCAGGTCACAGGAGGAACTTCCAAAATGAAAGAAGGCTGCCTGTATGCAGAGTAGGCACTCACTCTGAACTAAAAACAAAGTAGTTCTTATTGAACAAATTAACTTTTTTCTATATAAGCTTCAATTTGTCAGTGATATTTCTATTCCAATACAGCTTTTCAAGTCCTACTACCTTGTAGAGTTGGGTTGAAGGCAGCCTGCTGGGAAAGGTGATATATTTCTTTTCCTACAATAAAACGGCAGTGCAGCATTTCTTATATACACTGGAAAAGATGAATATCTCCTATTGAATATGACAGCAATAGCTGGAATTGTTCACTCTTCTGCTCTTTTCCTTCTTAATATATGGGGAAGAACTTGATCTAGGGGGATTATACTTGTGGATTTATTTTCTTCTTCAGTTCATGAAATAACGAAGACAGTAATTTATGAGTTTGAGGTAAACATTTAGGATCATTTTTAGATTATTAAGGAAAGTGTTTTATTGAGATAATTTCAAATATGTCAAACTTCCTGCATCTCTTTTGGGCCCTGTGGGCAGACTGGAAGGCCCTTTGATAAAATGTCAGTGACATTCAGATATTAAAATTTAGGAAATATGAGTTACTGCCTTTCAAGTTCTGTGATGATCATTTATTTACAAAAGACCAAAATAGATATAAAAGGGGAACATTTCCATATAACAGCATTCAATATCAGGATCTCATTTGTCTGAATGTCAGTGTTAAGCAGAGTCTACTCTCTACTCTTTTCACCAGGCAGATCAGGGCAATGAGTCTGTCAGGAGGCGAGGCACAGATGTTGCTCCACTTAATGCTGGTGTTACGTAGCAGAGAGCTCCAGCTCAGGTGGAGACTAGAGGAACAGCTAAGGACTGTGTGTCTTAGGGCGTGAGCTTTTTGTGGGAGGCAAAAGTGAGGTTTGAAGCAGATAGCTATGTAAATTACAGCTGTGTTGTGGTGTAGATACATGCAGGCTTTTGAAATATAGGTAGAATGAGGGCAGTAGCCTTTAAGGTGTTTATAATTGAGTAGAGATGAAAATAACTTCTATGATTTCCTTGCACTACCCATTTTCTGAAAGAAAAGACTAAGAAGGCTTTTGGATCTTCCTTCTGAGGTTCTTTTTGCATGTAGGTTTAAATGAAACTGGGGAATACCGTATCACCCTGGTGCGGAAAGCTTGTGCAGGTTGTGCATTTTGTGCTTTGCAGATACTGAAACTTCAAATTTTGGACCTTCTCTTCATATCCTCATAATCTGTTTTTAAGTACAGCAATAGCTGTTTTTATAAATTACGCACACTTTTTTTTTTTCTGTATATCTTTTGCTGCCAGTTTTTAAACAGTGAATATGAAACTGATTTGTTATGTCCCTTGCAGTGCCGTGACTAACAATTTGGTGAAATATCCACATTTAGATCATAATATCCCTTCATCCTAAACTGAACCACTTCTGTCCCACTTTATTTCATCGCCAGGGCAGCTGTTCTGATGAGGGTCCTTCTTGCAGTTGTAATACTGCAAATGTCGGCTTGCAGAGTTGTTGCTCCATATTCTTGCATAATATTAGTTGGCAGGCGATAACTACCGTAGCTGTCTTGTGAGGGCTGTGGTGACAAAGATAAACCTCAGGCTAATTTTCTAAAGAAAATCAGTCAGCTCGAACAAGCCTTCTTGTTTAAAAACTAGATAACGATGATCTCAGCTGTAATATTTTAAATTATGTAGTAAATAAAGAATGGGATGCTTCCTTATATAGTTATCTCTTAATTGTCATTTCATGTGGCAGTGACAGGATATGCCAATGCTTATAGTTGATTAGGAGGTTGTTCAAAACTTTGTTTGGGCAACAATGTGGAAAATGTACATTTGCTTGCACTGTGGAGGATAACACCTGTTTTTCTCTCATTTTTTTGACAGTGCACACTAACTATATTTTATCATGACATAAGTTTCCCTGGGGGACAATAGGTATTGATCCATCATTCAATCATGAACTTTTTTTCCTTGATCTATCTTCAGACTAGTAGCTTTCTATATAAAAAAAATAAAAAGCTATCTTGGAGGAAGATAACAGCTGAGTAGGTAGAATCCAGTGTAGCAAGATGTGAAAGCTTCAAGCTGACCTCACTGCAGTTGTTGACCAATGCCCAAATGGTAGCAATTATATCTGCTTTTGGTATTTGTGCACTGTGGGGTGAACGCACAGGATGACGTAGGAGCACTTTTCTGTACTGCTGAGATGGGCTTGTAAGAATAGGAAAGTATGTCCGTTAGTATGTCAGTAACAGAGATTGTCAGCTGTGTATGTATTGGCTATTCTAGGTTGGCAAGCCCTTCTGTTCAAGTGAAAATGTCCACTAGATGTGTAGACATTTATGTCTGTGATGAGTATATATGCTCGTGTGGTGCTTGCAATTCACAGTCTTGGTTCTCTTTTCCTCATTAGAGGAAAATGAACTTCTGTTTAATGATGATTTTCCTTTCTTGATTATAAAAGAGGAAAGACTCTAGCAAGGTAGTCACAAGTCAGAAACAGATCTTCAGACTTTATTCTAATGATGTCACCTAGCTTTGAGGAAAGCATAGAGTTGTTTGATTGGAAATGTTGCTTTGAAAGTGAAGGCAAAAAACCTTACATTTGATATGATGAATATTAATCTTGCTTAAGATTTCCAGTGAAGTCTGTGAGTAGAATTGTTCTGCAAAGCTTTTTTCCTCTAGAAGACGTGTCCGTGTAGAGTCACCACTGTACTGCACGCTACCGTACTGGACTAACATCTGAATTCACAACCTCAAAATGTCAGTGACATTGCTGGAGTATCAAGCATAAAAGATGTAGTCTGGATGTTGCTGCTTATGTTAGAGTAAGCCTGGAACTGCTACATGTGGAATGCCACATGTGGATTTGATTGTTTTGTATTTTACAACAGTGTGGCTTCAGATGAGAATATGAACTGAAACACATTGTCACCTGCTCTATCTATGCATCTCACAGAATCATAGGGGTTCAAAGGGACCTCTAGAGTCCAACTCTCCTGCCAAAGCAGGCTCCCTTCAGCAAGTCGCACAGGTAGGCGTCCAGACAGGTCTTGAATTTCATCTCCAGAGAAGGAGACTCCACAACTTCCCTGGGCAGCCTGTTCTGGTGCTTTGTCACCCTCACCATGAAGAAGTTCTTACGCATATTTGTGTGGAACTTCCTATGTTCCAGTTTGTGGCCATTGCCCCTTGTCCTGTCCCCACACACCACTGAAAAGAGTCTGTCCTCATCCCTTTGCCTCCTGCACTTTATTTATTGACATTGACAAGATCCCTTCTCAGTCTTCTCTAGGCTGAACAGACTCAGTTCACTCAGCCTTTCCTCATAAGGGAGATGCTCGAGGCCCTTTATCATCTTTGTAGCCTGCTGTTGGACTCTTTCCAGGAGGTCCCTGTCTTTTTTATACTGGAACACAGTACTGGACTCAGTACTCCAGGTGAGGCCTGACCAGGGCAGAGTAGAGGGGGAGGATCACCTCCCTTGGCCTACTGACCACGTTCTTTTTAATGTACCCCAGGATCCCATTGGCCTTCTTGGCCACGAGGGCACACTGCTGTCTCATGACAACAGGTGGACCTGTCGTCCACCAGGACCCCAGGTCCTTCTCCGCAGAGCTCCCCTCCAGCAGGTCATCGCCAAACCTGTGCTGATGCATGTGATTATTCCTCCCCAGGTACAAGACTCTACACTTGCTTTTGTTAAACCTCATCTGGTTCCTCTCTGCCCAACTGTCCAGCCTGTCCAGATCTCACTGAATGGCAGCACAACCTTCTGGCGTGTCAGGCACTCCTCTCAGCTTTGTATCATCATCAAACCTGCTGAGGGTGGACACTATCCCTTCATCCAGGTCATTGATGAAGGTGTTGAACAAGATGGGACCCAGCACCGACCCCTGGGGAACACCACTAGTTATAGGCCACCAACTAAGTGCTGCTGATCACAACCCTCTGAGTTCTGTGTACTTAAAAATGGAAAGGGGGAAAAAATCTTTGTGTTGACATTTTAGTAAAGATAGCACTGTATGAACTGGAAAAAAAAAATCCATGTAAATAAAACAGACTGGATGATAACAGTTTGGTGTTAAAATAGAACTCATACTCTCATGAGGTTAATGTGCAAGGAACAGTCAGTGAGCACTTGGTCTGGCAAATGCCATGAGTTTACTCAGTGCAACTAGAACTTTAACAGGGGAATCATCCTGGAAGGCAAGTTGTGAGAATTCCATCTTTTTGAGTTTAATTTCAAATGTATCCAAAATAGTTATATTGTACTGCATGACTACAGATGTGCAGAAATGGACACTGTTCAGATAAGGGTTTGAACTCGGTCTGAACCTGGCCTGGAGGGTAGTGTTTAAGTACTTTTGACTGATAACATGAAGGATCTCCAACTGGAGCCTCTCTAGGACTTGTTCAAAGCTTTTCCAAAATATGCCGTCTTCTGGACTGGTCCTAAGTGGGAACAAAATGTCATGTGAGCAAGTCTGTAACCCCAAATTAGAATGTGTCTTCCAATATGGAAACGATGAAGAATGTAGGAGAGGCAGATTGAGGTCCTGTTTGGATTCATTGAAATCTTAATTTATACTTTCCATTTCTAAGGGCTTTTGAATAGGGAAAATAGCCTTTTATGTGGCTTAGGTAGCTGATGGACCATGTTACTTAAGACTTCAGTGTTCAGGCCTCACATGTGGGCGTTGCTGTGAAACAGTCAGAGTTTCAAAACCCAGATGCTTCCAGTGATGGCAATCAGAAAGATCTGAGAGAAAGTGTTCCTAGAGGAAGCAGAAATATCGTGCAGGACTGTATCAAAAAGCATGCTGTAGACCTAGCTGTAATTGTGTGGACTCTGGACTGCAGGCTTTCATAACTAGGACATTTTGCAACATAATTTTGTCAGGGAACAGAGTCTGCAGCAAATAAGTCACTAAATTTTGGATCCTAAAATATGTAATTTAATCCTATTAAATTTGTTTTCCTCATTTACAGCAGCACCACCAGCAAGCAAAACAGTGATTCTGTGCCATTAAAGTTTCCCAGATTCAGTCTGCACTAAAGACTACGCAGACACTGCCATTATGGTTCCCTGAGTGACTGCTCTGAGCAGCAGAAAATGTGCTACATTTTCTGGATGTCCTCATAAGGCTGAATGTGAAATTAGACTTATTGTTTGAAAGCAAAGCGTGCATATAATAAGCCAATAAATAACAGACATCAGATGTGATACTGACTTTACAAAACATATACCATGCACTTTTCCCCAGATTTTGCATTTAATACTATGAAACATTTGTTCAGCTGATCCCTTCCTTTGGGTTGGATAACAGAATAGTTATTAAATGAAAACAAATTGTGCTTTTTAGCTTAGATTCCTTCCTGCGAAGTCCTGACTTTTCATTTCAACAACCACTTCTTCATGTTCTACAGTGTACAAAAAAATTAATTCTGTTACCTAGAATATATATTTTCCCCTCTTTTTTTTTTTTTTTTTTGATTATCCAGGCAATTTAGTTCTTGTGGGGCAGTCAATGCAGACTCTGAATTAAACTTGCCTTAAAAAGAACCGCTCCCCCCTATTTTTTTTTTCTTCCTTGCACGTTGCTGGGGGGCTCTGAAATGTTTTTTAAAAAGCCCAGGAAGGACTTTGAACTTGAAATCAAACCTGCATTTTTTTTTTATTATTATTTTTAAATTAGCTCCACTGTAATAGATGGTGAATCAGACGGCATCTCTGTGTTGTTAAGAGGGAAAGTTCTAAGCTTCATTTTGGAGGTGGTTTTATTTCAGTAGTGTTTCAGTAACCATGGGGGTTACCTTTTTATCTGTTTCTGAATTTAAGCTTGCATGAGGGCCATTGTTAATAACTAGGGGGGAGGCAATCTGCTACAGAAAGGTCAGTGAAGTATTTTTAGCTATAGATGGTTTCTTAATTTTTCTCTGTTGCAGAGGCGGGCTTGCAGTGGATTAGCTTCTCCGTCTGTACAGTGGTGGCTCCAAATGTCTGAAAATAGTTTAGTTTGACTGTCTGAAAGGGAGCAATGCCTTTGCTGGTCTGGCCCTCTTCCTAAGGTATATCTCACACAGAGAGTTTTTGTTGTGGCAAACTGTCACTTTTAAGTGATGCCAGAAAACGTTCCGAAGGTACAAACCTGCGGAAGAAAGGGCTTTTATCGTGAGATGAAATCTGGGCTAGCAATGCACTTCATAACAGTCACTCTAATGTCCTCAGTTCTGAGACTTACCTAAATACTTGGTATTTCTAGTCTGGCTTTTAGAGGAGACTGCTTGGTAACAATTATCAGGCAAAGCTTATGCTGAGCATCTTAATTCAGATTACAAAAGCAAAGATACAGAAGAGGTACTGGTTCCGCTACAGTATTTATTTGCCCTATTGTGTCTCCTCACGTAATGTAATGCCTTCTTCAGTGGTCCTACTTAGCATAACTGCTTTCTTAGTTGAGCTTGTGGTTAAGGAGGTTCAAAAGAATGACAGCAGTAAGTGTTCCTCAGCTTTGTATGGGACTGTGAGCCTCAGCTTCCACTTTGAGAGGTCAGTCAGACTGCATACATTTCCCTACTAGAACTGGCATATTTGCTGGAATAAAAGTCAAGTATGGAGGGAAACATAACACTTCTGTTATTAGAGTGCATTGCATGAGTTGTTTATCTAATAGGTCATAATTTCTGTAGAATTATAGAATCATAGAAACACTAGATTGGAAAGGACCTACAAGATTTCTAGTCCAACCATCTTTCTACCACCAATGTTACCCACTAAACTACTAGACCATATCCCTTAGCACCTCATCTAGATGTTTGTTGAACAGATCTAAGCCTGCAAGAGGAAGGGAAATAATCGTGGGTACTCAAACACAGAAACAGCAGGAGTGCACATAGCGCCCAGTCTGGACCATTCCCTCCTCTTGGATTAAGCCCCCTCTCTGGGCAGTAACTGTCCTACTTTCTTTGGTTGCTGCCATTTAGATCAGTACAAAGATGATTTGATGCTGGCAGTGGAAGTGAACGAATCATGGAGGAACTGGTTTGTATCACTCCTTTGCCATACATTGTGCCACAACATAGGTGCCAATCCTAAAGCCAGGACTAATGGGAAGCACAGAGGTAAGAAGCATTTCCACTGCAACTGTCCTTAGTTTAACCATGTATGGAAGGTAGATCCTGGGCAGTGCTTAGCTGCATATCAAGTATCAGGTGACTTTTTGTGTATGGAAAACGTCTTCAGATGATTTAGAAGAAGGAAAGAATGTAAAATGAAAAGAGTTATTGGGTAATTCATAAATGGTAAAAAGGGTTGAAATTGCTGGAAACTTCCCCCATTTCTTCCTTGCAGTGTGCTAGCTCAAACAGTGGCCACTAAATAAGCTTGTGCAACTTGGAATAATATAGTAGCAAACTAAGCCATTTAGATTTCCCAGTGCTGGGACTTGTTGTTTGTTTGGATACAGTTCACTAACTGTTGCAGTTGTGTTGGCAGCTCTGGATAAATGAGAAATAAGAATTTAAAGTTTGCATATTCATACAAGTGCTGTCTAATCTCTCTACTCTACAGGGTGCATAGCAAGTTAGCATAATGAAAATGTCTATGAAGGAGCTGTGCTTTGAAACCAGAAAAGGTTTTCATGCTAAAAGGCCATATTGTTGGACTAAAAACTGAAAAGGTTTATATTGGTATCAGCCTTTTGATTCCTTCAGTTCAAACCCTTGAATTAAAACCTATTTTTTAGAATAAATGTGAAAGAGCATGAAAGTTACAAATATCAGCATTCCCTTATCAATCTTGTTTCTAATATGTCTTCAGCAGTTTACAAACAGCAAATTGGAGCCCCAGTTGGCGAATATTTGCATACCTCTATGGACTTCAGTTTTTTTCTTTTTTTTACTGTACTGACACTTTCAATAGACGTGGCTTAAAGAAAAAATAATGAATTTCTTTCTGTATATCAAACATGATCTCTCTTGCTCTCAGACTATCGTCCAGTTCACAGATACTTTTCTATGTGTAGGAAAGGTTCAATGTTTATATAATGGAAAAGCTCCACAGCAGTACTGTGTATATCACTTTATTTCTAATATAAATTTCCTTTGAAAGAACAAGTGGATTTACTGCTTGTGTATCTCTTGGGGAAAAGTGAAAACAAAAAAAAAGTATTATATGATAGATTTCATTAAATAGTTTTACAATGGTTTTTTTTTTAAGTCTATTTTAAAATTGTTTTAAATAACAATAACTTTTTTTAATAACTAAAAAAAGAACATAAATTGAGCTTATTTATCTAAATACTGTATCTTAAAAATAGTAAATTGCCAATATTCCTAGTTTATGTTATATATAGGTATGTCTACAGTTTTTCCAAGTGTAAGAAATATGCTTCTGTTTCATATTAGTTTTTTTGTCAGCCATTCTTCAGCAGCAGAAGTTCTCACTGGGAATATATTTCATAGTCTCCAGCTGATAAGTTTCCTGAAAGGGCTTTGCCTTTGGTGTGCATTAAGTACAGCATAGCCAGATGGTCAAAACAAGAGATTCTCGTGCTGTATTTAGTGTTGCTGTGGCCTCCCCTTGAATATTGTGTGCAGTTCTGGGCTCCATAATATAAAAATGATGTTGAAGTCCTTGCATGCACCCAGAGGAGGGCAGCAAGGCTGGTTGCAGGGCTGGAAGGCATGTGCTATGAGGAAAAGCTGAGGGCATTTGGTTGTCTAGATGTGTGTACATAAGGTAGAGGCTAAATTAATCAAGTACTTTTTAAATTGAGAAATAGTTGCTGCAGTTGCTGAAAATTTAAAGCCAAATATTTGGTACCCATTTTTTTTTTTTCATTAAGCTTAATGTAACAGTAGGAACATATTTTACAGAATCTTTAAAAAAGGAAATGAAAAAAATAAACAAGAAAAGTGTGAGGTTTTTCGTGACACAGTTTATCTTCTGTCATGCAAGTGAGTTCTGATTTTTGTGATTCTGGTCATCCACAAACAGTGTAGATAATTGTGATTTAGTATTTCAGGTACTTTCTTGAAGAGCTGAAAGTAAAAAAAGGGGAGAAATTCTAATAAACAATACAGAAGAAAGAGGTTAACAGTGATTTATGCACTTACATGTAAGATAACATAGAAATAATGATACTTTTCCAACATACCAATTTTGAAACAATTTCAATGCCTTTGGAAAAATATAAAAAACGGCAAACAAACAGGGGGATCTGAAAGCAGCAAGCTATAGGATTTGCTAAATGATTATTCTACCTCAGGGAGGGTGTAAAGTGTTTAGAGAAAGGAAATACTGACTGAATGAAATTTTAAAACATTTTGGCTGATGTGAAAAGACATCATGGAGACAATAACCAGAGATACTCTGCATTGCTTTCTGTGGTGTTCTAGGAAAAGTACAGAAAATAGATCAGGAAGCTGGTTTATGGATAAGGCTTGTGAGGGGTGCAGTTGAAATCTCTAAGCACTTCACTGCCTAACTATTGACTGAGAGGGTTGTGTAAAACTTCGGAAGGGATAATTTTTTTGAAACACAGAGGTGTCTTTTATATGCAATATGCTAGAGTGTGACAGAATCTGTTTTGGCCCTAACCTTAGTAAATGAGCCTACTGTGACAGACAGTGCTGAAGCTGTGGCTGTCTAGGGTTTTCAGCTTCAGATGTCATTATATTTGACAGTGTCATGCAAGCGCATTTTTGAGGAGCAGCACAAGAGTGAATTGTGCCGTCAGGAGAGCTGACTTTGAGTAAATGTGAAATGCCCTAGGGATTTCTCATTGGAATTCAGTTGTGTGTTGGAAGTAAATACAGAAATAGAGCTAGTTTTATAAATAGAGCAATAGGTAAGTTTGAAAGAATGTTAATATAATTTTCTTTCATCAGAGGAAACACAGAGATATCTAATTGGCCAAAATTTGAAATAGAGTGATCAGTATGCATAGATAAAGATTTGATGATGTGAAGATTTTATATTAAAAAACAGATAAATTAAAAATGATCCACCTGGTAAGTAAAACATTGTACTGAAATAGGTAGTAAGTAGATGATGTAAAGATGTCTGTGTTTGAATTGTATTCTAACAGTACTCTAAATGTGTTTTGGACAGCCAAAGAGAAAAGAAAATGGTTGTTTATGTGAAGTCTGTTTGTCTCAAAGCAACTTTCCAAGTACAGAAAAAGTAGATCCTTATTTTCTTAATATTTTGTAAAAGAAAAAAAAAAAAGTGATGATAGAGTCATTTGTGTTGGAAGTGTTGGAAAAGGCTTTCAAGATAACCAAGTTCAACCATCAGCCTGAAGTACTAAGTCGCATCACTAAACCACGTCCCTTAGTGCCGTGTCCACATGTGTCTTAAATACCTTCAGGGATGAGGACTCCACCACTGCCCTGGGCAGCCCCTTGCAATGCTTTACCCCCCTTTCCATGAAGAAATCCTTCTTGATATCCAATCCAAATCTCCCCTTGAGGTGTCTGAGATTGACTGATTTCAAGAACGCTTAGTACTGAATTAGAGAGCTGAATTGTCAAAATGTGCACAAATTCACTTATTTTTCCTTAAGAACTGATGAGATTGAGCAATTTAAGCTGATTGGCTTAGGCCTTAATTGCTCCCCCTCCTTTTTTATTTTTTTGGTAATTATACTTGAAAATAGATTAGGTTTTCAGGAAGCTGATAGTTTGTAGCATTATCTAGGAGCTATAGAAAGCTGAAAATTGCTCTGTCAAACTGTTGTAGAATACTCAATGATATATTTGTCTTGCATTAGTTCATTTTGAGCACTGGAGACAAAAAACCTGGAAAGGAAGGGATCAGTCAGCTAACAGGTGATACGTAAAGGGAGTTCCACATACAGTATATTGATGAACTGAGTTTAAGAGTTTTGGGACAGGCAGTGAGGGTGATCAAAGCTATGGAATCATTTCTGAACAAGGAATGATTAAGTAGGTTACAAAGGCTGTTTGGATAAGAGAGAACTGAGGCAGAAGTTACAAAGGTTTATAAAAATCAGAGTTACCAGGGAGAAAATGAGTTGTGATTGCTTGTTCTTCTTCCAATATAAGAATTAGAGGTTATTAAAAGGTCATGTATTCAAAGCAAGAGAAGATGCTTCTTAATGAGACGTGTGCTGGATCTGCGGAATCCCATCCACAGGATGTTGAGGTATCACTACTACATTCTAGCCCCTTCTTTAGAAAATACTGCTTCCATAGTATACCAATTTAGATATTAAAAATCATTACAATATTACTGACCACATAAAGATTTGATATCTTTTCAAAATATAGGAAGGAACTTGAATCTATGGTTTAACTACAAAAAATAATGCTGCAGAGAAAATGAATTTGTTAATGCAGTAAATTTTTTAAATTTCCGAAATGATCCACTTCATCAAGAAGAGGTGAACAGTTTATCTAATTTTTTTCTTTCCTCTGAGGTGTAATAAATGAAAGGAGCTGGTACGTTTGGGGAGAAGAAAGGGAAAAGTAATGATTACACTTGGAAACTAACTAGCCTATCCTGATAGAAGTTTTGCTAACTGGCTGCTACATTTCCATGATGGATTTTGGGGTTAGATACTCAGTTTTCTAAAGAGGAAAATCTCTTTAAAATGCTCCTGAGTACTTTTGTGTGTGAAAAGACTTCTTAGGATAAACAAGATTCATAGAATCATAAAATTATTTGTTCTGGAAAAACCAATCTCATTTCAGCCCCCCCACCATGGGCAGGGACACCTCCTGCAAGTCCAGGTTGCTCAAAGCCCCATCCAACCTGGTGAACGTTTCTAGAGATTATTGAAATTCTTTATTCAGTTGAGGCCTACTTTTAATACATTTTAAATAGATGACATAGCAAATTCTTATCAGATGTGGAGAAAAGAATTGTATGTCTTTTGTCTATTGTAAGAAGTGGATTCAAATGCTAAAGTGCTTTTTGTTCCAAAAATACTTAAGAATTGCTACAGCGTACATAGCATTGTTACTCCACTCTACCTAATAAACTACATCGTCTATGTTCTGAATCCGGGTAAGTGAACATGGTAAATAATCCAAAACTGTTAATTTTGCCAACTAAAGGTAAGATTACTGGAGAGGGTTGTTCTGTGCAGATGTGATCTGAATCAACACCAGAGACATTTGGCTCTACTAAAATGCCCAGTTAAAATAACTATCAAGAAATGAGTTTTGTGCATAGTAGCTGGAATAATCTGACTTTTTTTTTAGGTAGATGGAGGACAAAATTGCAACTGCATTTGTAACATTAAAGCTGGGGGCAGCCAACATAGGGAATATTAAATGAGGTAGGTGTAAAACTCAGAGATGTCAAACATATCTGTTCGATGATGACCTCTATCAGGCCACAATGTAGGTAAATGGAGAAAACCAAAAAAAGCAAGGTTTTAGCAGGAAGAACGATAGTGGAGTGGATCCTTGCTGACATCAACTGGCAGAGATCCACTGACACCAGTGAAGCTGGCAGCTTTTGTATCAGGCTCTGTAAATACTGGGTCACATACAACACTTCAAAAGCAAGGTTGGGCCTATTAGGACTTTTTTTTATCTTATTACAGGAGCATGTAAATTTGACTTTAAAAACTGGCAATAGTGTTGCCATTGTTTTTAAATATTAAAAATTTGCTTTTAAATGTCAAATTTGTATAGAAAACTCCTTTGCTTGGTCTTAGTTCCTTGAGTGGTTATTTAGTGCAATTAACATGAATGAGGGAATCTTTGTAACTTATTGTTAATTAATTACAAATTTTTGATTGTCTTGCAGTATGCATTGATTATGTATTGATCCCATTGATGAGTCTAAGAGAATTCCAACACACAGGCTATTCTAGGGGAAATCAAATTATTCATGTGCTCTGTGCAGATGTCTGAATGATTTGAACATCCTGGGAAATGGAGCAGGGAGCATGAAAAGAGACAGAAGAGCTAGATCTGCTTGTACAGGCTGAAGGCCCACAGAGCGACTTTTGAACTTGCAAACTGTACTTCTGCTTTCCTCATATGTGCTAACCTTGAAAAGTGCAAAGCATCTTCTTGCTGGAGTCAATGGTTTGGCTTACAGAAAATGCAATCAGTGACTAATTAGATCCTATATCTACCTCATGCACAATTACCTTATTGCCACGAATTTTATTCTCTGCTTGTGATTTGTGAGGAAAATGGAGATGGGGATCACAGATTTTTCTTGTGGTAATGTGCAAGTCTGGATTTCATTATACAAACATAAATAAAAAAAAAGTAGTACTTGGTCTCTTGATTATTTCTTGAACAGGCAGTGCTTCATAATCAGGACTTTGTTTTTATGACAGGCTCAGAAAATCAGCAAAGGAACTTTCCATACATATGAATCTTTGTCTGTGTGCTTTTCTGCCTCAGTCTACAGTCTTTTAAAATCTCCTTTCTTCTCCCCACAGTTGCATTTCAGTGAGATTTCCTCTTGTATCTTTGATGAAGCACCCAAGCAATGCAAGAGGCTTTGTTCATACATCTTTTTCAAGTGAAATATAGTTAACTATTGACATTTTAGATTAAGGATAAAGTCCAAACAGAGTCAGAAATTATGATCTGATTGGAAATCTTGGAGTCTATGAAACCAGGTTAAATGAAAGTTGAAGAGGTTCTGATCTTACATTATTTTATAATGACTTAGATTCATTTCCTCAGCCCAGCAATTTTAATTACATAGGAAGGAATACCCAGTTATACCCAAGAAGGTAATTGCTAATGTAACAAGCCAATTACCTGCAAACTTTCGGAACAATGAACTGTTAAGTAAAGAATGTGATAAAAGTGGGCTGTTACAAATGGGTTAGAGCTGGGCTCCCAGATTAGCCCTGTGGCATTGAGAAGATTTCTTTTTTACTAAAACAAGATTGAAAAGATTTCCCAAAACCCAGCTAAAATACTCCAGTAGCATTGAAGAGCCTCAACATGTGTATATAGACCTCAGGTTTGACTTTACTTTTTTATTGGCAATGATCACTATCTTTCTATTTTTCTGTATACATTCATGATTTGTAGATGAGAAATAAGACGTAGACCATCTTTGAAGTGAGTTATTTGATGTATGCATGTGCACAGTTAAAGGACACATGAGTGATTATTGCAGTAAATGAACATTTCATTGCTCCTTGATCATAGTTTGTACCTTGTTACCTATCCATAGAAGGTACTTGTTGCCTGTCAGTAGAAGTTTGAATGCACCCTTGAGTTAATAACCACTGTGCTTTGGTGTAGCCTTTGCCTTGAGAGTTGTGGAGTTGCTGGGATCAGTCCTTGCCACTGAAAAAGTTTAGGTGTTTGTTTATTCCTTTTTCTCTTTGTAATGGCTGGTTCCTTGCCAGTTGGGCTGAGTTTGAATTTTTATTTTTTATTTTTTGTATTGTCTTTTGATGTTGTACTGAAGCAACCCTTGAACATCTGAATTTCAAGCCTGCTGCTCATTTTGAATTTTATTTTTCCATTTGCTTTTAAGCAAAGCAGAAAAGCTGTTTAAGGAACACACACCAAAAAAATTAAATCAAATGGGAAAACAAAGAACCCTAAGCTATGCTTGGATTACATTTTTCCCTGTGTACGTTAATACAATGTGATATTGTGTGTATAGTAGTCTTCTTCCTTGTAAGACTTTTAAGGTATGAATTTGCTATCTGTAAATGTAGCAATGTGTAACATTTCTCTTTGCTATAAAGAAGAGTTTCTTTTAATAAAGATGAGCGCTGTTTCTGACAAACTGTAGAAGGTTTGTGAATGTTAGGTAAATACTTGTTCCTCTTCCTAAGCATTTCACAGGCTTGTGGCTCAGAAAAATATTCGCAAAAATTATTTTCAGTGTGAGTGATGTTAACAAAAAAACAAACAAAAACCTAAAAAACCACACAAAGCCAGCACTGTTGTGATTCTCAGGACTTTTATAGGCAAACTGTCTAGTCTTCGCTATAATATGCAATTTTCAGGCACTTCAGCATCATCTTAATAACAAAAGAGAAGTAACGAGATTAATGGTGCTTTGTTCACACACTTTTTCTGCGAGAGCCATAGAGCTGTACCCATCTAAACTGAGCATCTATTTTGATTCTGAAGAAGTGAAGAAGGAAAAACTATTACTTTAGAGTTAGAAGTCCAATAACATTATTCTTGTCGTTTTCTCTTCTTAGCATGTTTGTATCACCTGTCATTCAGACACCCAGCTGATTTGTTTGGAATGAAAAATACTATTTTTCTTTGCTTCCAAAGTACCATTTAAGTTCCTGAGTGATATTGTGCCTATGAGGCCTGAAGAGATCATGGTTCAAGGAAATAGCTACTGGATATGCCTTGCACAAGAGTCTGTGTAGAAGCTGACAAATCTTGTGGTCCAAAATGTGATGCCAGTACTGTTTACATCACAGGAGACTGTAAGAGGCCAGACCAGTCTTCAGTGATCAACTTGTATCCTGGACTCAATGCGTTTTAGAAATACAAAGTTAAGAGTGTGCTTGACTTGTTCTCTCAAGACACATCAGTTATTTGAGGTGGAGGAGCAGGGGAGCTGAGCTGAGTTCATCCACATTTTCTCAGCTCGCTTGGACCTTGATTAATATTCCAGTGTCATAAACGGTAGATTCCAGTGTCATAAACAGTAGCAATTCCTTGCATAATGCAGCAGCTGTCCCTTGTAGCCCTTGTACTAGTGCTGTGTGTAGGGACAGCTGGTGTTATACCCTCTAAACCCAATGCCAAGCACCTAACAGTTGTGCGGACTAAAGCATCTCTAACAACCTTCTCCTCCAGGAGCCTCTTGTCTTTTTAGACTGATGGTAGCTGGTGGGGCAGTTGACCAATGAAGAAAATGGATGAGAGGAAATGAAAAAAGGAGGAGATTTTGGCAGGGTAACTGATGTTGTAATGAACGGTAGAAGGAATAAAGTACTGAGAAAATGAACAGTGGTGAAAGTGACTGAAAGTCCAGGAAACAATTCAGAGTTTGATGCTTCTGTCTCCACATATGTATGTGTGTAAGCAGATATACATGTCCTAGTACATGCATACATACATAGAGTTACAGAATATCCTGAATTGGAAAGGACCCAAAGTACCATAACGTCCAACTCCTGGCTCCACGCAGCACTACCTAAAATTCAAACTCTGTTTCTGTCCAAATGCTCCTTGAACTCTGGCATGACCACTGTCCTGGGGAGTTTGTTCCTGTCCCTGACTGCAATCATGGTGAAGAAGCTTCCAGCTCCTTCACTGGGCTCCTCTTGATCATTTCTCATGCTGAATGCCTTAATGTTAAACTCCATGGAGCAGACCGTCAGCTATGAGCCTGATCTTATCCCTTTCTCCCTTCAAATCCAGTTTCAAGCTCTTTCAATCAGTCCTAAAAATTGTGACAAAAATCATTTTTCCCCTCTGAGAAAGGTGCGTCCTGTCAGGTGCCTGCAGGCCCAGTGTCAGGTAGGCCGTACTGTGATATAAAAAAAATAAACCCAAAATTTTGCTGATGACACCATCCTCAGAGTCACGTATTGATCAGCTGAGTCTGCTTTTTTCTTCCATTATCATTCCCTGCTACTGGAAGGATAGAGAAAACCACTGTCCATACTCCTGATGCAACTGTCTCAGGGCTCTGAAGTCTCTTTTGGATTGCTCTTGGACTTCTCTTTGAAACTTCATCGCTGCTTACAAGAAAATGTAATAATGGATAATAATCCAAGAGCTGTGCCAGGCTAGAGAGTTTTCTGATAACATCTTTAACCCAGGCCCCAGGGAGGCAGCAGACTTCGCTATGAGGTGAGTCTGGCGGGCGTATTGGGCTCTCTGTTCCCCTCTGAATGGAGTCGTTGGTGTTGTTGGTGACAACAACCAGTCTTCTAATTAACAGAGGTTGTCCTGATGTGGGAGGTAAGCTGACTTGCCCTAGACAAGGTGGATACCACTCCTGAAGCTCCTCATGAGCAGATTACAGCTTCAATTTGAAATGGCCTTTTGAGCTGAGAGCATCAGGGCCCTCCCTGCACACCCTGCTTAGTCCAGCTCCACAGGTCTGCTGTTTATGGGTGTGAGGAAAGTCCACCATTCCTCCTGGCTCTGCCCGAGTTTGTTAGTGGCTCTCTGAGAGCTGCCAGCTCCTGACTCCTGATGAGTCTCTGCACTTCCTGGGAGGTTTCCCTGGCTCAGAAATACCCTGGTACACAGCCATCCCTGCTCTGCTATGGGCCAGGCTGGCAATGGAGCTGAGTGTCTTTGTGAGAGATGTATATGTGCTAATAATTAATAAAGAGCAAAGTTAGAAAGGAAAATGTGTGAGGGAAATGAAAGAGGGTTCTTTTAAGGAAAAAAAAAAGAAATAATATGCATATCTAAATTATTAAATACAAATTTAGACTGTAGGACTCTAGTTACTAAGAAGGAAGCAGACAATAAAGAAGGGTGAAGAAAATGTAAGTTACATGGTCCATTAAATGATGTTACAAACGTTTTCACAGGTATTTGGATTTCAAATGGAATTAAGCTGCACTAAATTGCTTCAGTTTTAATGAGAAAAATTAAAATATCTTTTGAAATATGAATGTGGATTCAATTTCTATCTGTGGTCTTTGTAGTTGCATTTCTAATGTAGCTGTTCTTTAATTGACAAGATGGAATGCAAGTTTTCCTTACTTCGCTCTTTCTCTTAGGTATGCCTCGTGCACAGAAGTTGGAAATAACTTAATGCAGGAAACTCAACTAGATGGCAGCTAGTCAGAATGTTAAGAAAGTAGATTTAAAGTAAATAAAACTTTTTTTTAATATAAAATCCTAGTTTCTTGTACTGTGCGCTTTTTTTTTTTTTAAGTGCCAAATCCCTTTTTAAGAAGGGATTGCAGTATTTGAGATTATCTTGACTTCACCAAAGCACTGCACGTTTGACGACCATCAACAGGACTATATTTAGAGGGCCAATACATCATGTAATGGTTTAGCAGCAAATGAGTATTTCTTAAAGACTCTTCTCACAGTGGGTAAATGTATGGAGCCCTGATCTGCCACCAGTTTTGCATGTAATGAGAATGCTAATCATTCTCCTAGATGAATGTTTTCTCCTACAAAAATGAAAGGTTGCCCAGAAAATAGCAAAAACAGTAAGCATCTTGTAGGGGTGGAATATCTTACATAGCTACAAAATGAAGTATATGAGCCTTTATATACACAATATATAGACAGTTGTTTTGTGTAATTTAAGTAGCTGAATTCAGAGCTAGTCTAGAAAGGAGGATACAGGAAGCTAATTCTTCTCGTCTGCAATAACTGACAAAGCAAACTGCCCTTGGAATACTGCTCTGATATCTGATGTCAAAAAGAAAATTTAATATTATGCCTTCGGGTCATTTTTCATTTCTTCGCTTGTTATTTAATCATGGAAGAATTTTACATAATACTCTCAGTTGTCTATAATTTGATTATTTTGCATTTGGAGCCTTTATGTTTCCCTTGAAAATGAGTACTTAGTTGGGTGTTTTGCTCTTGGACCCACACTGTCCTGTTTAGATCTGGATTAAACCTAATTCTCTAAGGCCTTCTGATTACAATTTGCTCCTATAATCCCTTTTAACAATGTTTTTGCAATTCTGTGGACCTCTGTTGAACCTGTGTTGAATCTGTCATCTAGTCACCATCTTCTTTTGCTCTGTTGCTGAATCATGCTTTGAGAGAGGATAAGTTCTGTGGATTTTTTTGATTGTTTGTTTTAGTATCTGAGAAGGAGCTAATAGGGATCTGTTGTTTTGTGCAGTTTGAGTCTGAGTGCTTCATTCTGTAGCTTCTGAAATTCCTAAGAAACCTCTCTCCTGTAAGGCATCTATTTCCCTCCAAAGGTGAGTTTCTGCATGAGCCATGCTTCAAATCAATTAGGAATGAGCTGGTGTAAGACTTTTTTGTATACATGGCTCTGCTGGATTTTTGTGGTCCTTAGATATGATTTAAATTTATGTGTACAGATGTAATGGTTCATTCACAGGTATATATCTTCAGCTGTAATACTTACTTTATGTAGTATTTCCTCTTTATGTCTTTTTCAAGATAAATTACTTGCCATAATTGACATAAATTAAATGCACAGAGCCTGCCATTCAGTTTTCACTCCAACAATTCGGTTTGAGAGTTTATGTTCACATGATCAGGAAGTAGTCACCCACCTGATGATCTGTCTCACAGCTTAAATCATAACCCATAAGTGTTTTGTGCCTGAAAAAATGATCTCTGCAATCCCTTCATGCTGATTTCTTTTGACTGGATCAGTCTGTAATGTGGAAGGGTAGTTTGTGTAACCGTATTTCTACTCTTAAGTCATGTGGCAGTATTAGAAAATAGTGATGCAGAAGGAGAGTAAAGGAAGAGTAAGATTAATTTACTTTATTGCCCGTTAAAAGTAGAGTAGGATGGTAAGAAACAAAATCAAACCTAAAACCACCTTGCTCCAGTTCTGTTTTCCTCCCATGCTCAACCTTGTCCCTTTGTTGCTGACTCCTCTACCCCCTCTATCCTTCGAAGTGGCCTGAAGGAGGGGGAGCAGAGGCTGCAGTCAGCTCAGGAGTTCCTCTTTGTTGTTCCTTCCTCCTCACATTTTTCCCCTGCTCCTCCTGATGTCTTCTAAGATACGTGCAAAAGCTAGAAAAGTATGGGGTACATCCTTGTGTACAGAAGGGGTGTGAGTAGGACAGAGGTACAGAGTTATCTCTAGGCATTTCAGGCCATTAGTGATATGTTTAAAAGTTGAGATTGTTAATTTAACTTCTCTAGAAATGAATGGCTGCTTTTTCTAGTTAGTCCAGTGGAGTCTTTTGTAAAATGTGTTCTTAAATAACATGGTAGTTCTAAGTGTTTATAGAACATGCTACAATGCCATTGTGTTTCTATATTGGTTTTACTCCAAGCATGTACAAAGCATTCCAGCCATCATTGTACACCATCTAGAGAAAGTGTTTTTGCAACAGCCATGTTGTTGTCTTTCATAATGTTGGTGACTTTTTTGATGCTTGTTCATACTTTTTTTTTTAATATATTTTAATTCATTTCTATTAATATATTTTAATTCATTTCTATAAAAAAAAAAGATTTAAAAAAACCCCACACATTCTGAACTATTAGTTTTCAGGAATGTTTTCCTTGCACAATGTCTAGTCACCTATATCTGGACATAAGTTCAGGCTGATTGCAATAAAAATGTAGAACATTTATGACACTAGCAGTCAGCTACTGAAGTCTTCGGCAAAATCCTATTAAAGTGGGTAAAGCTTTTACCTAGAGTTACAGGAGTTACTGTAAATTACAAATGCTGTTTTGCTGAGATAAATCAAGCACTTCTGAGTATAAGAATGTTGCTATTTTGTGGGTACATGTGAGGAAAATGTTTACTGGTTTTGTGGATAACTACTTTCCTATGAAGCGAATTTTCTGAAAACTGGTCAGTTGGAAGACCATGCCTGCTTTGATGCCAACATCCTTTCCGTTAGAATCCTGCAGTACTGCTGTGTGTGCCTTTCACTGTGGGAGCTGTAACATCCCCTAGAGACCTTTTTCATCTTTATCTTTCACCCCTCCTTTATGAAATATCAGGACATATGCTTTATTTTGTATCTCTGCTTTAATTTTGATTGGGTGGAATACTGCATGAGGAGAAAATTGCTGAGATCTATTGAAACCTACAGGAAGTGAGTAACTTCCTGATTGTGATATCTCATATATTGGGAAATTATCTTTCCTGGCTTCTAAAATTTCAAAGCTGACTCAGTTCCAGTAATCTGGGCAAAAGCATTTAGGATGGGATGTAAACTGTCTTGGATTATCAGTGTTGAGAAACACCAAACTGAATCATATTTTGTAAACTCTATTCTGAACATTTGATACTCAAGCATACCATACAGCCTCTCAGAGGAAACGAGGTATTAGCTAAAAGTTTCCCTTGTGTCCCATTATACTGACTTACTGTAACAGCTCCAGGGAGTTTCTGATCACTGTACACTGCACTGTATGGAAGTGGGTATATAACATGAAGAAAGAAAATCAGGAGAGAACCCTGTAACTTTAAATCCCAAAATGCACTATCTCAGTGTTTCCAAGCATGAAAGTATTTTGGTTTAAAGTATTTCATTATAAATAAAAATAACAGCAACAGTAAGAAAAGAGTAGTGCTAAGCCGGAAAAGTGTGGGGGGTGGGAAGGTCTAGAAATGGAACAAAAGTCATTTTTGGAATACAACTTTAGTTCAAAATCTTTAATAACCTTAAAGTTATATGTGTCATATGTGTTGCTACCAAGTTTTACTTCCAGTTCAAGGAAACTCATGCCCTAATACTCCTCTTTTAGAAGACGAGGATTGTTCATGCTTCAACATACTGTCTGTATGATAGGAAGAAGAATTTCTGATTTTTCTTATGAATTTGTGATTGAATTATCTGGTCATATCCCTGACTCTTGTCCAAGCATTTTGATTACTTTGACCCGTACTCACGGTCAAGTTTGCTAAAACATGAAGTCAGAATCAGAACCCAAATCCAAATCACTCTCGTTTTTCCCTGAGACTCCAGTATAACAACAGTATAGACCCAGAACAGCAATGCATGATCTGTTGCTTGTTTGAAGGGAAAACTGTTCAAGAGCTGATGACCGCAGTGACCCTCAGTGAAGATGTCCACAAACAGCAGGGCAAGTGGAGTTCACTCCTGAAAGATTCAAAGCCCCTATGTTTATGTTTTGTAAATGTGGTATTTTAAGATTTCATGGTTTCCTGCTGCAGTTAATTGCCCAGTCCCCAGACAGTTCTTTCTCTGTGTGAAAGACAGCCACTGCACATACTTCTTCATGGGAGGACAGTTTTATAGAATATCTGACTGTGTGCTAGAACACCAGCTGTTGGCCTCCACTGAGGTGTGCAGCACTCATCTGTACTTAGTTTGATTACTTTTGTTGTACTTCAGATTTGCTGACTTTTCAGAAGCCGTACAATTAATTGACAGTCAAATCATATTGTCCCTTTTCTACTTTTCAGTCTTTGCTATATACTTTAAGGCAAACATTTTTTTTGTGTGTGCGGACTGTCAGAAGATTTGGCTGCTATCTTCAAGAACACTGTAAAATTAATGCATTGAGACTGATTTGTGATAAGAAAATGACTTGTAATTTCTATTGCTATTACTGAAGGAAGATAGAAACAGTTTAGAATGTAGAAATGGTAGTATACAGTCTACTTAGGTTTCAATGGTATTTATGAAATGATAGATGAACAGAAATACGGTGATGTTTACAAACAGGGCTTTGAATGGAACAAGTGATGTGCTGCTGTGGTTGTGTGATATACACAAGTGCAAGTGCATATGAGGACTATTGCCTAGAAACATGTAACACAGGGAGCAGAGGCACTTTCTTTGCAATGTTTGAATTAAAGATGATTGACTTACTGTAGACAGTACTCTCACTGCTAGGCTATTCCTTGTAAAGAACCTAAGGACTGAAATAACTTCATCACCAACCAAAACAATTCTGTCTTTGCTTGAGGTATTTGGCTGTCTCCTGTTCTTCTCGGTGGTATCAAAGTACTTCAGTAGCTATAAACCTCTGTTTCTTAACATCAAGAGATTTGCTGCAAAGGAGTCAATATACAGAAGCCATAGTATATTCCTGCTCCTTGCAGCATGATTCCTGTTGTGACTCACATTTGTGTTATCATTTTGACTAAGAAAGTAAACTTGTGGTACTCTAATGCATGGGCCTTGCTACATTTTCCCATTGTGCTGCTGAATCTCAGCACTTTGGTTGTACCAACACTTACCTATGTTGCAAACTCAAGAATAAGAAAAATGGATAGCTGATGGTGGTGACTATGAAAAAGCGTTTTGTAGCTGAGAATTTCTCTATCAAACAATGCTATTTTGCTCTTTATAGGTGTTGCAGATTCCAAGGAAATAAATAGGAGGCATTACTTTTGGAGCGACCCATGTATTTGAGAAACAAGTCTGACTGTAGGGCACAGAAGCACTCTGTCAATGCCAGAGGATGTTTTAGCTTCCTCTTAGTGATGGGAAGCTGGGAGGGAGTGCAAGAGAACCTGCAGGCCCTTGGAGGGAGGAAAGCTGCAGATAGCAGACATTGGCAGTACCTTGCTGGGCTTTGTTCCCGACACACCTGAAAGGTGTGATGGAGAAGGCCATTGGGAAAGAAGGAAAGCTGTCTGGGATACTGGATTCTCCCTTTTAATAGACTTGGGTAAATGAAACTAAGTTTAGGAACATAGAAAAGCTCCTGGGAGCTAATTTGATTTGATTGCTAAACCTTTTGAAATGTGCTTATTGCTATAAGGAAGGAAATCTGGAAAAGGTCAAGTATGAATTAGGTGAGAAATACAAAAAGGAATTGCTTGAGATGGTCATTAAATAAGACAAAAAATGAGATTCAGGAATAAATGGAACAGTATCACTGTAAAGGTGAAACACCTCAGCATAAATCAGTAAAGACAGTGAAGGTGGAACTAGTCTATCCAAGATGCATTGATTTTGTAGAGGTCCAATTCCAATCTGGTGAAATTGATATTTTGCTAGAGCCTCATATTCCAGTCCACATGCATGCCTGTGAAGACCTTGTAGAGACTAAAGGTCAGTCTATCTGTCTCTGTCTGCTGTACTTACGTATTTCTAATACAGCCATTACCATCATGTCTAGGTAGTAGGAAAAATGATAAGTATTATTATCTCTGGTGTTGGGGAGTATCCAAAGCCCTGCTACATTAGGCTCCAAGTGACTGAAGCAAAGACAGCCCCTGCCCCTAGGAGCTCAAACCTGATGTTTCAGGCAATAAGACAGGAACAAGTGAATGATCAGATGAGAAGGAAACAAAGGCATGGTAATGGCAACTCTCTGCAGATGAAGGAGGTATTCAGTGTAGCAGAGGTGGCTGGAGCCTAGGTCTCCAGAGCATCAAGATGCTTGTCTGAGACAAGACCACCCCCTCTGTTTGTACAGTGGTGTTGGGGAGTGTCAGAGAAATCCTCTGGGACCTTTCTGATGCTCTGCTGCTTTGCTGCCTCATCTGAGTGGGGAAAGACTCAGAGTCCTGCTGATCTGAATCGATCCCAACACTCAGGTGCATTTCTTGGGCTTTCATCTTCTTTGTCCCCCTTTTTTAATGAAGAGAAAAGGCCACTGATGTGAAGCAGGTGTTAATTGCTCAGAAGGGGGCTCTGAAAATGATCACAGTGATAAAAGCAGAGGGTTAATAAAAAAACAAACTACTGAGTGCAATATTTATGTTTTTGTAATATTTGCCTGCTGAAACGTAGTTTTGTGTGAGTAATGTTAGCATCAATATTAATATCTGCTGAGATGAACAAAACTAACAATGTAATAGGAAAAATAAATGTTAGCCCGCACAATAAAGTTTTCTGTAGGGAGTGTCGAAAACCCTATGGAAATCTGTAAGGACTGACTTAAATCTCTGAATTTCAGACTGGTGTCACTGTTCTACTCAGTTTGTCGTTGTTACTTGTTTTCTTTTTTTTGTTTGTTATCTGTCTCTACACAGTTACAGCTAAATGTCCTGCAGAGAAGAACATCTTTAGTTTGTGTCTGCACGAATGTGCATAGCTGATTTCAGTACTTAATGGTCTGATATCTTCAACAGAAGATACAATAACTGTTTTTTTAAGTGCCTTTTTTCTTCTAATTGTAAATAAAATGTTGGATATATTAACTGGATGATTGACATTTGCAAACACAAAAATGAAAGTGGCTTACAAAGTTATTTACAATAGATGGCAGATCATCCATATTTCCTTTTCCCCCTTTTCCAATTTATCTTTAAACACATTGAGTAGTCTGTAGATGAAATAAAAGGCAAGATTGTGCTACAGACAGAGCCAAATTTGAATGCTCTGTGCTATATCTCAGTGTAGGTCTTCAGTGAAAGCCCAGAGCTGACCTACCTGGTTGGCCATTAGCAATGAAGCTGAATATGGGCAACACCTGTCCATTTAGGATTGTGAATATTCGTTCTGGTGACAAGTCCACTATTGACGCCCTGTATCACACCAGCTCAGATTTGCTCGAACATTCTGCCATCACACTGAATAACAGCGTAGATAAGACCACACCTCATCCTCTGCGTCTGCTACGTGTTTAGCTGAAGCATCCTCCTGTGGTTTCTAAGCTCCAGACAGCTGCTTGATGTCTGACTGCTCCAAGTTCCCACAAGGCATAGCATGTCCTCAGACAGCCGTGCTGTCCCCTGCCCAGACTCAGGAGGACGTTCACAACAGTTTCCCAATTGTTGTGACAGACAAATTCTTTGTCCTGCAGGGGCTGGAAGCTGTATGTAGTCTGTGATGCCATTCTGGGGAGCTTAATCCAGGGCCTGGATATCTCTGCCTGTAACATTTACAAAGTAGAACTGTGAAAGAAATGGCTGAGTGACAAAATGTCCAGTAACAAAAACTTGAAGGCAGTAGAAGCATTTTATTGTGTGAAACACAGGGCCAGGAGTGGCAGCTGGTGTAAATCAGTGCAGCTCTTTTGAAGAGGACAGGGAGATGATGCTTTAGATCTGCAGCTGCATCTTGTCCTGCATTTTTGAATTAGGATATGATGCATAAACACAACGAGTTCTTGTCAGTAGTGTGGGAAGTATGCATTTTGACCCTCTTGACCTGCAATCTGTTAGCAGTTTTCAGCATTAAGCATTTCATATAAATGATAAATGACTAAATCACTGAATGCGTTAATTTTATACTCTTTCACCTCTTAGTAGTTATTTTCTTGCAGTAAAACTATATCCTGATATTTATGAAATGAATAAAAACTTTAAAGAAAAATGAACGAAGATCACAGAAGTGGCCTGGTACAGTTGTTGGGGTCTGTATGTTGCACTCATGTCCAGCAACAGCCTGATAAACACACAAGGGCAACTCCATCCTCCATTAATTATCTCTGGCTGAAAGGAGAGGAAACCCTACCTTGTCCAGATATCTCATGAGGGTAGTTGTTTTTTCTAAGCCCCTTAGCCAAAACTATGGAGGATGTGGAAGGAAATTCCCCTGTATTTTCCATTCTTTATCATGTTTTTCATCTAGGCTGCTGCTCTTTTTTCTTGCCTTAGATGCTGGCCCCAGCAGTGTGGCCAATTCCTTCCAGGCTCATGGGCTTTCTACAGCTTCCTTTGGGCAGACCAATGCCTACTCAGTCTTCCCACCATGGCACCTCCCTGCCTTTGCTGGGTCATTTCTCCTCACCAGACATTGCCTCTGGTAATTCTCCTGGCTGTGAAAGCCGCTTTGTTTTCATTCACTATCACAGAGACACAAGAACCTCATCTCTATGCTGAACCCAGCCCCTTAGCTTCCCCAGATGGCCGTTAGTGCAGGCCTTTCCCTCTTTGTTTTCTGTGGCAGCACCGTAAAATAAGACAGCAGTTCCAGGATGTTCCAAATGCTGTTCTCTGCAGTGTTGTTTGCAGCACTGTAGTTTGCTTCTTTCTGGATAGATTCATCACCTTCTTTAGCGCTTAATTTAATTGTCCTTTAATTCTCTCTTTGGATTAGTGTATAAATCTGAAATGGAAGCTGTTAGCAGTATAAATGAAGATACAGATATCACAAAACATTGTTTCTCTATTTTCATGTCCCTGTCTGGGGTTAAACTGGGGCAAACCTTTGCAGTTGTTTATTGTTGTAAAGATGCTAAAGATGCTCAGGAAAGAGAGGAGAAGGTTTCATGCTCCAAAAAATGGTTTTTTTTTTTTTTTTTTGTTCCCCCCCCCAGTCAATTCTCTAGAAGAAAGAGCACGGAGAGAATTGTATGTATTTACTCCAAGTTCTCCAACCTCTTTCAACTAGAACACGTATTGCTTCGCGTTACTTTGGTATTGTTTGTTGAATTACATGAAGAGAATGTGTATTTAATGTATAAGGTATTATCTGAGTACTGCCAGGATGATGAAGGATTTTATTTAGAGGGATCTCTTTAAATAAACCACCTTTCCTACTTTGGGAGCAAGCCAAAGCAGAATTTTTTTTTTTTTACTCAAATTTTTAAGCTAGGATCTGCCTTACAAGCAATTGTTTTGACCTCTACTGCTTTGCCCAGATTCTCAGCTCCTGAGAAGTGTAGAAAATTAAGAAGATGATGGTTTGCTTTCATAGCTTGCAAGGTGCTCTTCTTTCCTCTTGTGTGCCAGCTGTGTGGGAAGCTCTCACACTCATTTTAGATTTTCAACATGGATCTTTCATGTCTTAGTATATGTTAAGTCTTTTTCCCTTCAAAGACAATGCAGTTCTACTATTCAAATAGTTTTCTAGTTAAGGGAAAGTGTATGCTATATATAGAATTCAACACAGAGGAATTAAACACAGAGGAATATTGATTATATGTAAATTGGGCTGGCATCAGCAAATGCTATGAGGATTATTGTTTACAATCAGACAATTTTTTTCTCTATGCTATGCTTTTATGTGGTTTACTTTTTTTTCCCCTTCCAGTCATTCCTGTCCAAATTGTACTCTGTATTTCACCTTACCCAGTCTGCTCCATTTTCCTTTTGTGACCTACTGTAGGCAGAATAGAAAGCCATGATGTTAACTTGTTGTCTGCATCTTTAAAAGCCATGATCACAAGAATTCAGAAATGAGCTATATCAATTTCTCAACCGTTACTGAATCTGCATTTACAAAAAACAAATACACTTGACATTTTCATGAGATTTCATTCTAAATTATTTTTGTTTAATGCCTTAGTGCAATTCTGTTTGTTGGAAAACTACAGAAAACTTGTATGAAGGTCATGAAGCTGTTCCTTGGTCTTCTGAGACTCAAAGCTTATCTAGCTTCTACAAGTTAGAGCGAAATGAGACTATTCTGCCTCTTTTTTCACTGCCAGTTTTATACATACCATCAAGGTGCCACAGCATGAGCAGTGAACCCAGGGCAGTGTTTGCTTAAAAGTTTGCTTCTCCTTGGAAGAAAAATGGTAACCATTTGTAACCATTTTCTGTTGACTCTGACATTGTTTTTACTTTTTCATAAACCTGTAATTGGGTCCAAATTTTGCTTGGTGGTGTTCTTTTAAAGACTTAACTATGCCTAAAGAAAAGATGGGAAGAGAGATGTTGAACTAAGCTCCACTGATTGTTTTCTGATTGCCAGTTTAGTTTTCTTTCTTCAGTCATTTAAAATGGCCATATGGGAAATCACTAGTGATGATCTTTATTAAAGTACAAGAAGTGAGAGCTTCACCTAAACATATTTTGTCGTGAGGAAAGAGGGATCTGAGCCCAGTTAGAGAATGTATGAAAATGGCAGAGCACATTCTTCCTTTAAAATTGCTGAGGGCTGCAAAATGAACAGAAAGCATGGTGAGTTATTCATGTTGTTGCACATCCTGTATGTAAGTTACTCTCAGAAATGGAGAGGTCCACAAACTTACTGTTTTGTTTCCTTTGCATGTAAAAATCATGGCTGTTGTATGTTTTTGCATGTGAAATGATAGAACAGTTAGTGAGAAACACCTTGGAAGCTTCAGTAAGCTCAGTTAAAAAAAAAAAAAGTTATTGGAATTGGTTTGCATTGAGTAAGCAAATAAGTCTGAATCTGATTAATGACTGATTTTTTTTAATATTTACTTTTCTAACAGTAGGCGCATTGATGACTTGAAATTCTTCAAATTGCACCAAAAAGCTATGTAGCAGACATGCAAGATAAGACAAAGAAATTCAATCACTAAGGAGATGATGGGTTTGGGTTTTGGCTGGTTAACAGCAGCGTGTGCCTGAGCTGAATGTATAGGCTACACTTGCAGAAGCAGGCAACTGCACGGCACTAGGAAGTGAAGTTCTTTATCCACCTCCCCAGGTGGTACAGCAAGTCTTCCACTGTTTTCTGCTTTCTTGAAATCTTCTTCAGTGCATCTCTACCATCCTGCTGTGTCCACAGATTTTTTTTTTTTGAACATTTATTTCTACATTGATTGCTTTAGTCTCCCAAAGAAATTAAGAAAATTTTTTCAATATGGGAATAGAGTCTACTTCTTACCCAGATTATGTTTTATGATTTGTCAAAGGTTTGGTACAGTTATAGATTTGGTTGTACCTCGCCCCTTGATTGAAGATAAGTCTTCCACATTACCAATTTCATTTCATTCTCCAAGTCTGTAACACTCAGATTGGTAGGGCTGAAATTAACCTTGGTATATAGCTTCATTTTATTCTGCTTTTTATCTGATATTGTTTTTAACAATGCTTGTGCTGTAGACAGCTATATGGAGCTTTCTGCCTGAATGTATTTATCATCTCAGAGGGATAAAAAGTCATCTAGTTCAAATTCACTCAACTATACCGTGCGGTTCCCTGTGGTCAACAGCTGGATGATAAGACATCGAGAGTACATTAGGCAGCTTTCTAATTAAATAACTTCATTGCATCTAAAACACATAGTAGCACTTCCTTGCTAATAAAGTACACTGCAGTCAATTTGTTGCAGATACGGCATTGCCACTCTTATGCCAGACCTTGTACAGTCTGAGTAGGATACAAACATAATGTGTTGTAAAAAGTAACACTTAGCTGTGATTTTGCAAAGTGTTATCCTATTTATTTTAAGTGTCATGTAATTATCAGTTCATTTACTACCTATTGTAATGCCATGAATCATAATGAATATATTTACATAATAGGTAGTATCACATGAGCTCAATTATAATTCAGTATTAGCTAAATGTACCATGAAAACAAAATGTTTCCCATAAAGGTAGACTGAGGTTGATATATAACCTGTCTCACACATGGTGTCTCAAAAGCTGTTATGGGAAATTGTTCCATTTGTGGACTTACTCTCAGTGGGGACTATTTTGCAGCTCTGAGCTTAGTACATTTTCTTTCCCACTTCCAACCTCCCAAATTTTTAATGCTTCTCAACCTGTCAACCTTGCAGATGAGGTTATTGCACATAGCACACTCAGAAGCCTGTCCTTGCTGTTTGCTGATATACCAGTGCTCTCCTAGCTCACATCAAGAAGCAGTCTGTGCCCAAAAGACCGAGATTATTGCTCCAGTGATGCTCCAGGACGTTCATGTGCTGTGCTGGGTGACTGGGTCTTGTCTCCAGAGGATTATCTCAGCTATGGATAGAATTTAAAACTCTTCACTGCTAGACATAACTCATTTTTAAATAAAAAGGACTCTAAAATGACACATACTCCTTCCCTGTGCAGGAGTCAGCTCAGCTTTGCAGTTTTGCAGCATTGGATATGGTCCAGCTCCCAGCTATATCGGTTACTTGGTTTGTTCTAGTTATGTTCAGTGCCTAAACTGGTCTGCGCTCATCACTTACTCATCACAGTCAATTGTCACTTCTCTCACTGCCTTTGTTTAAAAGAAGGAGGTCTCACTTTCAAAACCAGTTCCATCCTGTTGCCATTTAGCCTACCTGCTTGTTCCTAGCTTGAAGAACTGCCTGATGTCCCTTTAAAGAGTATTGTTATCAGTGATCCACGGTGTCTGCATAGCCTGGCATTGTGGATCCTGCTCTACCTCTCCATGTTTCTAAGGAGGAACAAAAGGTGATCCACCAGCCTGTGCCAGGGATAAACCTCTGGGAACAGAACAGCTTTGCACTTGCACTAGTCAGCAGCAAGTCTGCAAATTTCATATTAAGAAACAAAGCCCAGAAATTCCTGCCTGTTAGCACCAAGCCAAAGAGAACTATGAAAACACAAATTGATATTTCTGTTGAAGAACAAGCATTTTCTTTTAAATTCAGAACAGCAACTTCCCTTGGAGATGTTGCTGCCTAACAAGCTGGCCTGGGGTACATACAGACATTGGAATAACTTTTCTCACTAGAGCATAGCTTCAGTGCCAAGTGTACCATCTTCTGTATATAGAATCATAGAATTGTTTCAGTTGGAAGGGACCAGTAATTTTCCACAAGCATCCCCTTCTCCATCTTAGAGCTGCTTCTCCTACCCCAAAAGCTGTCTGCTGTGTTATATTCTGTAGTCTAGTATGCCTTTATTGTATGAAGATTTATGTAAGCAGAAGTGAAGCATGCATCACTTTGCATATAAAATAAGTGGTCCTTTCCAGCTTTGGTTTAATGTGTTTTGAAGACATACGGTCTTGCAATAGTAGAGTGGGTAGAATAACCCAAATGTGAGCAAAAACTGGTTTCTGAGATGACTGGCTCATATCTCTAATTTGGTTCACTTACAAGTTCAACATTTTCTATTGCAGAAACAAGGCTTGCTTGTGCAGTTCCAGTTGCCTGCAAATGATTGTTGTGTGAGCTGCTGTGTCTATAACAGATGTGTCTAATCCACTTCTCGCTTTTAAATGCATCCCATTTCAATACAGAATGTGAAATGCTTACATTCTGGCTAGTCTAGTTGATTTTTACTTGTTGCCTTCAAGTTAAATATACTGATATTGTAGAGAAAGAACAGAGTTATTTCTGCAAATATAGTCTAGTTAATGGTGCCTCGAGGATTATTTAGCCTGATCTACATTCAGGAGACAGCACTGCAATGACAAAAGGCTAACACAGTTGACAGAACTTGATTTGTTTGGACTTATGTCACCATTGGCTTTAAAACATGACAGAAGAAATACATGGTAGGAATTGATGAAGTAGTGTGACATCTGCGCAATACCACAACTTTTTACAGTTGTTTAGGGCAAGCCAATGGGCAATGGACATGATCCAGTGTTGCTCATGGGAAAGGTTCAGTCTTGCTGCTGGATTTATGAGAAGTTTGAACTCTTGCAAGTGAAAGACTATACGTATACCTTATATAAATGTTACAAGGGACCTGTATGATATTTACACAATAAAAATTCTTGCTAAATGTACTGTTTGCAATCCTCTTTACTGGGATAAGCACTGGACGTGACAGCAGGTAGCTGTCTATATACAGGCTGGACTGGGCTCTGAGCAACCTGATCTAGCTGGACCAGATGACCTTTAAAGGTCCCTTCCAACTGAAACAATTCTATGATTCTATATACAGAAGATGGTACACTTGGCACTGAAGCTATGCTCTAGTGAGAAAAGTTATTCCAATGTCTGTATGTACCCCAGGCCAGCTTGTTAGGCAGCAACATCTCCAAGGGAAGTTGCTGTTCTGAATTTAAAAGAAAATGCTTGTTCTTCAACAGAAATATCAATTTGTGTTTTCATAGTTCTCTTTGGCTTGGTGCTAACAGGCAGGAATTTCTGGGCTTTATTTCTTAATATGAAATTTGCAAATAAGCATTTAGAGAAAATTGAAAGCTGAAGTACACTTGAATTTCACAGGGGAATTATTCTGTGGTGTTTATATTCGTCATGTAGTTTCTGTTTTAAGCCACGTGTTTGTGTTTGTTTTATTCTGATTTTGCCCTAAATATCTTTTTATAGGACAACTGCTTTTTTTTTTAGATTGATCACAGTTTAGGGGATCCTACTGTGTAGGAACCAAGCTCACTGGATGACTGAACTTGCACAGAAGGTGTAGTGCTGAGCATGATCATAAGCAAGACAAAAAAAAAAAAATGGAACTGTAAGAGCTGTTGCCATGATGGTTTTTGCATTGTGACCAGAAATATTGTCATGTTGGTTTTTTGTTTGTTTGTTTGTTTTTACCAAATGCTGATGATTTTGCAAAGTAATCTATTGGGTAATGTATAGGGATTATCATCTCATCTTGCACAAGCTATTACCTGCCTTCATGTGATGAGGTTACCAGCTGTCTAGAGCCAGCTGACTGACTCTCTTACCAGGTCTCACTTTCCACAAGATTTCCAACAAAGGCACAGAAAATTCTGATCAATTTATGTATCTTTCCTCTTCTTGGTATGTCCCTGATGCCTTTTCAGGGAAGGGCAGAGGCTGTGGTGTGTTTGAATCCCAACTGTGGCCTATCATTTAAGATCTCTTTGTGATAAAAACTGATATAAATTGTCTAGACACTAAATGAGAGGAAACAGAACAGAACTGTTATAGGAATAAGAGCCTGGGAATTAAAACTCCCTCATTGGTATTCAATATTGTTATCAAATGCTTTCAAAAGCATCCTGCAATTTTTGTGGAAGCATCTTCAGTTCACACTATGGCTGCTGTGATGCTAGCCATAAATATGCTAAACATAGGTCAACTGAATCAGTGGTAGATGTCAGCTCTGCTCTCCTGTCTTTTTTTCTTTTGGGGAAAAAAAATTCTCTAACACTGGTAGCTTCTGGATCAACTGAAAATTGCTATTGGTTGCACTTGTTTTTTGACATAGTATGTCGTCTATACAGTGGGTCCTAAATGAGTAGTGACACATCATCATTTGGCACAGGTCTTGGTGTGATACAAAGGAAAAAGTGGAAGGAATGACTGCATATGATCTTGAGCTAGGTTCAGACGTTGTGTTTGGTCATCTACGCTTTTATACAACTAACTCTGTTAGATGTACTAGTTCTGATAAATGAGGGCTCTTTCTGCATACATGACATTGCAAAGAGAAGCAGTTGCTTCTCTAGACTCTCTAGACAGGATATTTCCACCAAGAGTATCCTTCCTTAATATCTCTTGCTATGGTACATCCATCACAAACATCCTGAAATATAGGCTGAAATGGAATAGCTCTGAAATAATTTGTAGCATTGGAACAGTAACGCTTCTATAGAAAGTTTTAAAGATTAATGAGAGTATCGGAGTCTACTATGGTTGGTGACTTCTGATCTCTAGACTGCTTTTTCCAGCTTTCATCTTTGCAAGCTAGACCTCCTCAAGCTCAGGTTTTGCACTCAGCAAAAGTGGCTGAAAGTTCAGATTTAAATAACCTTCTGTCCCCTGACATATGATTAACCCAACTTTTGGTATACTCTGGCAGCAAAGGAGTAAAATGCAGCATGATCAGAGAGATGTTAGTACCCACTGGAGGAGAGGGCTGAGTGAAGCCTTGTCTGGCCTGCTCTGTGCTCGGTCAGTGCATGACTTTTTCATGGCCACTTCACTTGCACAGCCCAAGATGCATAGAGAAGGGGCCCAATCCACGCTCGATTCTGGTGAACCGCGTGATGGTCTGCAAGCAGGCGTCCTGAAAGGCTGCATTAGGTGTCCAAAACATAGCCTGACTACTACTGCATTGGCACACCAAAAATGCAGTTCAGGCACATTTGTTTGCTTCTGTATTTTAAGCTAAGCTTTGCATGTGGGACTGAGCACATTTAAATTCATTGTGTGGTTTTCAAAATGTCCTTTCCATCTAATACTTAGGCCTTCTCTACAGCTAAACTTGGACATTTTTCACCTTAACAAGGGCCCTTGTAGCAAATTTATAAAATCGTATCAAGGATCTTCAGTTTCCTGGGTCCAATAAGTTTCTGTGCAATGCCGTTTGTAGATGGCAGCAACAGAGGAAGCCTGCAGAAGCTCTTTCTGCCTGCCTATGATTTCTTTTTCTTGCTTGTGCAACTGCTAGCAGATATCCATTGTGTTATGTTAGTTTTAGTCTATGGGTGGCAGTCACTTTCTAAATTTCTTGCATGATGGTTTCGGTCTTTCCTGTGCTAGCCTTATCAAATTTGCTGTTAGTAACACACATCAACAGGCAATCGATAAAATCAGGGCTAATTACATAATGTGTTTTTTTTTAAGAACTGTCTGCAGCACAAGCAGATGTTAAATGAAAGCTAATAAAGTGTGTCATCTTTTAAATAAGGGTATGCCCTGGGATTTTATACTGGACAAACTCTGAGCCACAAAAGGCAATTTCCATAGAGGTTTGCATGCATGAAAATAATGAAATAATCATGCAAGCAATGCATGTTGGAGCTAAACCTGAGCAGTCATTACAGATCTCTGCAAACACTCGTTAGCTTGTTAGAAAATGAAAGAGATACCACGCAAAGGCAGCAGGCAGTGCAGCTAGCAAGCTATTGGAATGCTTAACAGGGAAGATACACTCTCAAAGTCCAGCCATTCCCAAAGGTTTGCATGTGTTCACTAGAAATCCAATGGCTATCTAAATAGTGGCTCTTCAGGTGCAGAGATGGTGCTTATTTACTTGACTTCTATCTAAAAAGGGAGAAACTTAAATATGGGCTACTTCATACTGTGAAGGACAGCACAGAAGACAGACATAAAATGACATCTGGCTTTTTTTCTTGACTCAATCTGCTAATAATCTCATATAATAGCACTCTATACTGCTGCAATTTATTTCTAGCTTTTTGATTCATTTGTATTTCTCAACAACATTAGTGACAGGGAAATCTCAGTGGTTTAAGGCTGTGTCTTGTTTTGAGCTAGTAAGTCATTGTCCTATCTCAAACCTGGCTGCCACTGGAAACAAGAAGGGGAGGAAAATCCTAAATTCCACAAAATTAACAGAAATATTGAACAGGCACTTCATCACAAGTAAAATTTTCTTGTGTTGTGAATTAGATATTGCAAGGGCTACACACATGCTTTCTCAGAAACTTGTGGTTTTCACAGGCTAAGTATTCTACTTGCCATTTCTGTAAAAGTGGACAGCAGTAAACATTGTGTTGTTAACCAGATCTCAGGGATCCTGAAGGTAAATTCACTGAAATTTTGAAAAAAAAATTGTAGATGACTTCTGTGTACAATTTAGTTTCGGGGTCTTGAGAGTTCACTTGTTTTTTAGCCATCTTTCCCTGAGTCCCTAGAGGCTGAAAATTTATTTTATTTGGGAAAAAAAAAAACAAAACCAAATAAACATGCAAAACCCAACCAAACGAAAAAACAAAGCTAGGAATTTCAGGTAGTAACATCAGTTATATACTGGGTATTTTTAATAAAGTCTCATTTATCACAAGTTTTGTTCGTGTTGGAAATTGGAAAATCCAGCCAGCAACTGAAACCAGGAGAAAATGTTGCATTGATAATCATTTGAGTCTGCCTTAAAATTGCTGAGAAATTTCAAGGATAGAAATTAAGTTAAATGTGAAAACAGAAAAATTGTAATATATATCCTATATACAGGTTTAACAGTCCAAAACTCATAATCAGCTGAAATGAAATATAAATATTTTCTTGATTTTAGGACAATGTACTAAATGAATTCTTAAAAATGAGACTTTTTGTATCTTAATTTTATTGAAGCAAAGGAAAAAATGGCCTTTGAGTTTGGCGACAGGACCAGCGCATTAATACTAAGTCACCTGAAAAATCCCATCCCGTTCTCTCAGCTGTTCTTTCTGATGTTAGGATTTATTACCTGGCCATGTCTGCATTTGCTGAGCCAGTGATAAAAAATATTCAAACAAGAAAGAATAGCTGAGAGGAAATAACATTTAAAAATAAAATTAAGTAATCTTGAGTAATCACCTTAATGTTCATGATCAATGACCATTGAACATTACCATCCCATTAATAAAAGAAAAATCAGAATTGTTAAATCTCAATTTTCTTCATGAATATTTGTTTTCATTATTCAGCTGCCTTTATTTCCTTCCGCCAGGAGTGGAAATTGCTCCTTCATAGATATCCTGTTCCTTGTACTTTTTGGTAATGATCTAAAAGGTTATTGGAATGATTTCTCACTCCTGAGTGCCTGAAAGCCTGTCTCCCTAAACAATCAAGCTCATGTAAAGACTGGAATTATAACTAATGCATTTCAGAAGCCTGCAAATATTGGTGCAGACTTTGAAAATGCAAAATAATGTGACTTTAAATTATGGTGTGTCAGAACTTTCTGGGCCTAGCAGAAAAAAACCTTCCAGGAAAAGTCATTCTGCATGAGCTTTTGTCTGCTATCAATAGTGAATCTCTTAAAAAGCTATGCTAAGCAGGAGTACCTTAAGATGGAAATGTAACTCAAAGGACTTCTGGTCAGCCTAGCAAAAGTTTGAATAATATTTACAGCCTGTTGGACTCTTTCAACCATTCTTACCATCAGACCAATACAGAATGGCTTCTTTTCCTTCTCTAGCTGTATGGCAGAAAGAAAATGCTATTACAAGATATCAATGGTGGTCGTAAGTGACTTTAAAAAGGAGGAAACAAGAAACATCAGTGGTAACTTGGCATCTTCCTCTTATCTCACTTCAGCACAGCCAACAGACCAACTTCTTAATGGAAGATAGACTGAAGCATGAAAACTAGAATGAAATAAATATATTTACTGGATTTTTTTTTATCATGATATTTTAACTACAGAATGATGCTACTAAATAACCTAAAGGCACTGTCACATTAACCTTTCTTTGCTGTTTCACAGTTTATTGACTTTCATAAAAATCAAGGCATCACACAAAATAACTAATCAGATTCAGTGAGCAGAAGTGCTGTGAGGATGCATTTTAATCAGAAATGGTGAAGATTTCCAACGTTTTTCTCTCTGTGCTACAAGATGACATTTTAAATGCTCAAAGGTCACACAGGTCCCCAACTCCTGGTGAAGCTACGTGAGAATGTGATGTGCAGCTCTGATTTGTGTTCTTTATAGTAATAATAGTAATAAAAAATTGCTTCTTACCATTATTTATTTATTTCAAATCTGTTTTTTTGTTGTCGTTGTTTTTTTTTTTTTAATACACTAATAAGAAAATATGCTGGCCAGTGACACTCAGAAAAAATCCCCTCAAGGAACTGCAACTGCAGAGCTGAGGGAACACACCTTCTAGTAATTATGTTTTATTTAAGCAGAATATGCAGACATCTTTTAAAATCCTTTTATTATATGTGACTAAATAAATGCAGTTATTTCAATTATACTCAGTATAATTTGGTAATTACTTGGTTTCAGAAATTGCCTGAACCTTTTTTATACACTCTTTTCATGCATATATGAATTACTTGAATGCTGCAACTGTGAATGTCTGCTGAAAGAGAGAATTTGAGAGTCTTGTGAAAGCTCAACAGCTCTGAAAAGCAACGTTGATATTTTCAGAATGATTTTGTACAGAAGATATTTTCTGCTTACTCGTTAAGGAATCAGTGTTGGAGGAGGTTAATGGTCAGTTTTTCATACTCCAGGAGAAATGTGCAGGTCTGAAAAAGACACGGTCTCCACCATAGGAGAAATGAAATCCGTTTTTTAAAGGCTAGACTTAATAGTTGATTCCATACTCAGAACTTGACATAGAGTTTTGGGAAAACCAATACATGCAGCAAAGGATGGATTTGATATACTTAGATAAAAACATGTTACTGAGAACACGAGTTGCAATGGTGAATACTAGTTGAAATGTTATAAACAATGGTAGTCATGATTATATTGTTTTAGAATATGAGCACACAGAGACGTCTTTCTGTACGGATGGATTAGATGGCTTAACATAGGTTTGAAAATGGGAGTCTACTAAGGCATTTAAGGACATCTAAAAATTTCACTGCAGGTGTTAGATATAAGGTAAATTTGTGTTCTAATTTTAATTGAAACAGAGCTTTCTCCCACCTGTTTCTTTCTCTTTTAGTCTCTTCTGCTTAGACCTCACTATTACAAGGGCTTTCTAACCTACAAAAGAAAGGTATACTTGAAATCTGGGTAATCTGATCTTTGTGTTGGACCTGGGTATAATCCCAAGTTTATCTGTCTAGAATGAATACTTTTTACTAACTTTTGATAAATCACAAGTTTTTTCTCATTCTGCAATGTGTGACCATAACTCATTAGAAGAAAAACATGTTCTGTTCAAAATAATTGTGCACTGGGGAGGGGTTTCAATGACTTACATTACCAGATCTCTGAATTTATCCCAAGTAGATAAAATCAATAAATCTTAAGAGCAACTGTTTCCTTTTTGAGCTTCTGTTGTGCTTACTACACATTATCCAAGTAATAAAACTTTCTTTCTTTGATATTTCTTACTGTTGTGCTGCGCAACTATCTAGTTGCATCTCTGACTCAAAACCATGTACTCTTAATACATGAATTAACTACTCAGTACAGGAGCTCAAAGACTGAAGTGTTTCAGGATGGTTGTATCACATATGTTCAGTTCATGCCAGTAAGAACAATGTAGAACCCAATTAGAAAGAAGTAAAGAGCAATGGAGTGGGGTGATGGCTCACTGATTAGTGACAGGAGGAAGGGAGGGATGACAGCAGGTGAAACTTCACCTTCTTGTTGGGAACCTACCGGAGATTAGGTACAAGAAATAGCTCTGAGGGATTTCTTTCAAAACACAGCTGTTAGCTGAGACTGGTTGACAATCCAAGGCAAAACACTTGAATATGAAGTGCTCTACCTTACTTACTGTACTGTAAAATGATTTCTCTGTCAAGTGCAAATGTTAGTAGGCAGACATGGCATAATAAACTTATCATAAAATATTCCTGTATACCAAATGCCTTTGTCAGTTACAAAATGAGCTCAAAGTTGTCTTGCAAAATGTTTGCAAAACTTTCAACATGCCTGTCTTGAAAAGTTTTTGACACATTGAAGTAGCAAAGTTGTTTTGTTTTGTTTTTGTTTTTGGGAGTCATTAGCTGCTCTACAAGGAATGGAATAACAATTGACTTTGCTTGCTCAGTATTTGACTAAAATTTACTTGTTTTTATGAATATTATGTATTTTTGTAATGCTGAAAGCTAATATGTAGATGGCACTGAAAGTAATGCCTCTGATTTATTTCCATGGAAATGCCAACAGATACAAAGACAACAATAATACTATTATACTATAATACTGGATACAGCAAATTCTCAGCTACAAACACTAGTTTTCTGCATAGTCACCACCATTAGTGATGCATTTTCAACAGCAATGAACAAGAGTCTGCATGCTGTGTTAGTAAAAATCTGCACCAGCAGAGGTGAGCCACTGACACTGTTGCCGCTGCTGAAATGCACCACTAATCACCTCATTGTGCTCACCATCCACTGCTTGGTCTCCATGAACATTCTGCAATATTCAATGAATGTCACTGGGTGCAATTTTGTCCACGTGGAGGAATTCAATTCTACCCCTTTGCTTCATACACGCTTCCATGTCAGACACCATTTTGTCAGAGTGCCCCTCTGCTGCTATCTGTCTTATGGGAACAAAATTAAATCTAATATTGGTGGAAAGGTTCAGCTTCTACTACCATACCACCAACATTTGCCTCTGCCATTTTGGGCCAGCATAATGAAATAGAAGGCATTACATTTGGAGCAGCCTTTGTACAATTGCAACTGGCTAAGATAACTAAACATATTTCAACACAAAGTAATAGCTCTAACCCTCACAGACAAGCTGTGTGGCATTTATGGAGATGGATTAGCCTTAAAACCTCTACGAATGCATTCTGTAGTGCTGAAGTTGTGCGCAGTGAGCTCATATGCAGGCAACTCTGTGTACACTTGAGTGGGACATGTTTCATGAAATGGAAAAATATCATTTACCTGTGGGATTATAAACAAAACCTTTTGAACTGTGGACATGTGTGCAAGTATATATAATGTATGTAAAACTATTGTATTGAGATATTATTGATTCTGCTTAAATGTTGTTCCTAAAATTAGGCATCTTCTCACGTTTTCTAATCTAAGTTAAAAGGCTGGATCCAGTATATTGGCTTCAGAGGAATATGAGAGGAACAAATTCTTGAACTTCACAGGGAAAGATGAAAATCGAGGTTTAAAGAAATGAAATAATTAGATTATTTAAACACTGACCAATTGTTGTATAAAAAGTGATATGAAATCTTTATGCACAGTACTTGAATACCTACATTCTTCTGACTCCTTTTGTAGTCTTCCATCATTTCCACATTACAAAATGGAAATAACAGTAAAGGCATTTAATACATCTAACAATAAATGCAAGTCATCTGAGGTCTGCACAGCACTTGTTAAAAGATCAGCATACTCCACATAAAAGATACATTGAGATTTTGGAGTTGGAAATTAAACTTCCTTTTGATTTTAATGCAGATTTTAAGATAAAGCCAAGAAACTTCTAAGCCATCTATATCATTCAAATCAGTAACTTGAATATTCAAGGCTATTATTTATATAAAGGATGTAATTCAAAACAAGAATATATGGCTTCTTTAAATATTTTTCCTTTTTATTTTTGTTAGTGTTAAGCTATGCAACCCGGCAATTAGGAAATAGAGTCTACTACTGAGATTTTGTTCAATGATGTGCTTTATAAGATTTTCCAATATCTGTGACTTGTTTGTTCTATAAGATACTGTTCCAAAGGGGCTGTGATCAAAACTGTGCAAAACCTACTGGCATTTCATCAGCGACTTTGGTCTATGCTGGCTTAGGTTCTGGGTTTCACATAGCTTTTCATTATACATTGAGATTCTGACTCAGAAATTCAAAGGACAGTTATGCTGGTTATGTATGCTTTTTAACACAAGCAATAAATTGACCAGAGTAAACTCAGCTATACTCTTGAGAAACCTGTTTTCTTGTATGGATTCTGAATAAATCATTTATTTAACTCAAATTGCGGGCATAAAGGGATTATAAACTAGATTTTTATGCTGAAATGCATATATAGATATATTTTAAAAATGCACAGACTTAAAAGCCAAAAGTGAAAATGATGATGATGTAATCTGAACTTCTGTGTCATACAGATTAAGGAGTTTCAGTGGTTCTTAGCTCAAATGCTCAATGGTTGGTTTGAGCAAATGTGTTATGGTTTGAATTTCACTATCAGAAGCTGAAGGAAACTGAAAGGGAACTCTTCTGAGTTGCAAGCTGTGTCAGATGACCTCACTGACTACTGTGTTTCGCTGAGGTTGACAGTGTCAATACCGAATGGAGTTTGGATTCCATGTTAAAAAGGTGAAACAATTGAATCCAGCAAACAGGTTTTCGAAAAATGTAAAAGGAGTGTTAATCACAGAATCACAGAATTGCAGGGGTTGGAAGGGACCTTGAGAGATCATCGAGTCCAACCCCCCTGCCAGAGCAGGTTCCCTACAGCAGGTTGCACAGGTAGGCGTCCAGGCGGGTCTTGAATATCTCCAGGGAAGGAGATGCCACGACCTCCCTGGGCAGCCTGTTCCAGTGCTCCGTCACCTGCGCTGTGAAGAAGTTCTTCCGCATGTTGGTGCGGAACTTCCTGTGTTCCAGCTTAAGGCCATTGCCCCTTGTCTTGTCCCCACTGACCACTGAAAAGAGATTTCCCACCTCCATTTGCCTCCCGCGCCTAAGGTATTTATAAACATTGACCAGGTCCCCTCTCAGCCTTCTTTTCTCCAGGCTGAACAGACCCAGATTACTGAGCCTCTCCTCATAAGGGAGATGCTCCAGGCCCTTTATCATCTTTGTGGCCCTCCGCTGGA